>JAQIXX010003715.1:0-18590 GCA_034700605.1 Willowsia nigromaculata | reverse complement strand
ACATTGTTGTATCTTTGGGGAGCTTACGTGCACAATCAGTCACTATAATGCATCAGATGCAGTTGTTATGTATTTTGACATTGTCAGAGCAGCAGTAACTAGTAACCATTATTTCATACTAACAATGTGTAGGGCTTATATATAAGCTATACTACTGTTTTCAATAATATTATTGGTGATAGGTGCGTGAGTAGTCTAGGGATTGGGAAAGCTATTAAATACAAAGGAAGGGAAAATGGGAAATGCATTTACAACAAAGGAGATTTTGATAACGATGTCATTTATGAAAAGTTTCATTTTGAAGTTTGGAAAGCGCAAGTGGGAAAGGAGTCATTGTAGAAAAGCCATTTTATCAAACATAACTATAGTGCTATATACATTATACATGCACAGCACAACACATGTGTATATGTTCATACATCATAATAACGATAATAATAGTACACATGTTGTGCAACTCTTTTTGTACTTAAATCTTGTCAGAGTCTATCCGCTAGCTTGCCAGACTTGTCTACTTTCCTGGCTGTTGTTGCATTTTCAACCCATACAACTTCCTCTTATGACAACAGCAGGATGATTCCATCCCCAAATTTGAGTTTTGTTGTTGATTTTGATTCCCCAGACGCTGAAAAGGGTAAATCGAGTCATGACCGAGGGCGAAAATATGGGAAAGAAAGTTTAAATTTATGCAAAAGTTGAGCAATAGAAAATCGTATGGAATGTGGTGCAGAGAAGTGGTATTCATATTTTAGCTCTTTCCTGATGCGTGGTAAAAAAAAAGCACGATACCGCACCATACTTTCCCTCCTCTTTGTCAGCAAGAGACATTTTACATACAAGTTTATTTGCTTGTTCACATGCTCGTAGCTGTTTCTCTTCAGAAAAGTGAAAAGTCGCAAAGAATACTTTTTCAGGCTTCTAAAATAACAATAACATAGACACGCGGAAAGCGTGCTTGCATCTATAAGCTCTCGTTTCAAAAACTCTCTCAACTATTTCACCCGGCAGAGCACCATCATCCTCATCGTTATGCGTGTTTTCGTTTCAAGATTTACAATCAAAGGATGATGTTGTTATGAATCCTAAAGGCAGAGTACCGTGTGTCTGTTAGCTGACGAGTCCTTGGCTGTATTTACCTCTTTTTTTCGACAACGCTAAGAAAATATATTTTAGGCTCTTACAATGTCAATGTCAATTTCAGTGTTTAGATTTGAGCCGAGTTGCATAACACGGAAAAGACGTTGGGTACTATTCTATGCAAATATGCACATATAGTTGTTGCTTTTTTGGACGTAACTCCATCCATTTTCTCAGCGAGAGAAAATGCATTTTGCAATTTACCGGCAAAACCACACGGCGCGGCATGACACTTTGAACCTTTCTGAATGCAAAATAATCCTGGCATCTTTCCTATAAACCTTTTTTCGTTTTTCGGGAATCCACTTTCTCGTTTTATCAAAAGCGTAGAGCTAGGTGGGTATATTGAAAGCTCCGAACCCAATCATCCCGTCCAACCAAGTTAAATATATTGCACTGCATTTCCGGCCTATTGGCATTCACTCAATGCGGCCCACAACGAATATCGTCATTTGAATCCATGCAGGAAAAATAAAGCTTCATTTTCTTTCTCCATAACACGGGATTATTGAAAGCTCATGTGCGATGGAAAAATAGAGGTAGTAATAAGCATAGGAGAAAGCAGCGTAGTAGGGTATAATAATCTATTCCAGCACAACAAATCCTACCTTTCTCACATAATCTTGAATTCAAAATTCTATTCAAGTTTCAACTCTTGAGATACATTTTCCAGAATTGTTATTGAGTTGATCCTCAATGGAGTAAAACCTGTTTCACATATATTTATATTTCATTGAAACAAAAAGTGCGTGCATCAAACTTTTCGATGACCTGGGCGTAGCTACATCAGGTAGTAAGTCTGTATTTTCAAACTGAAAACTTGCCACTAGCAATCTTCTTATAAAGTGTTTGTTACTTGTAAAAGTTTTTGAAATCTATATACACATGCTATACTTTCAAGGTATACTTATGCCTTAATAAAAAGATTGTACGCACATTTTATTATTAACAAGAGCTGCATACTATACGTTTATACGCACAGTAGAATAGCGTCGGTCGTCTCAAGTTAGAAAGAGAGGGGAAACAAAATGATCATGTTTAAATAAAAAGAAAGAGAAAAGCATGGCAATTGTAACGGTTAAAGTATATACTACAATGAATCCCTTGGGATATGAAGATAAAACGGCTTTCACAGATAAAATCAGTGCGCTTCCTGGCAAAAGCAAGAAGAAAAGCTTCTTTTAGTTTTTGGGGAAATATATCCGCTTGAGATGGAAAACTTTTTTCACAATATTTTGACTGTTTAAAATTTGTTCCTTCCTTTTCTACAAGTTTAATTTTGTTCGTCAAAAATGGGAAGGCAAGATAACGGATAAACAAATGTATAAATGGTTTGAGAAAGATAATAAAGTCGGAGTGAGTGTAGTTTCCACTGCATGATCTTCGAGGAATCACTGCTACAGAATGCAATTATTATGCAGGTGGAAGAACAGACAACACAAATGAAGTAGAGTTGAATAGGTCTTCCAGAATTCACAGTTACAAGCAATTACTGAGGAAGCTCAAACACTAATTATAACGACATATAATATGTAAGTATAACATGTGTAGAGGTGTTATATCCTTTTAAATTGAGGGAAGAATATTATAAGATTGTTAAATCTCTCAAGGCAAGGTCCAGTAAAATCTCGAGTGGCCTGTATCATCTGACTGAAAGAATGCGTGGAGTGGAGCATGCCACAACGACAACTTGGGTGGAAAACAAGGACATTAATGTTACTCATATAGTGATAAGTCCTGCTTCTCCTTCTTCTTCTTTAAGAACAATGCCCCTTTCTACCATTTACTTAGTCTCCTAAGACGCATACTGAACGTGCATTGAACCATGAACATACGCATAATGCGACAACGCACATGTATAGGACTCCACACAGTAAAATGCAATGTTGGAAGGAAAAAAGTGTCATTGCCATTGCCAGGGTTCTTCATGTCTTCAGGGGAGAGTTTAAGATTATATTGAAGTGGAAGAAAGAGGGAACGACGAAATAACTGAGGTTAAGATAAAATACATTGTACGCCAAGTTGCTCCAAAAAATTCCCGTTCCCTGGTATCATATCTTCTTAAAAGACTTACTTTCTCTTACTTCCCTCTTTTCTCTTTTTCTCTCTCGGAACTGGATGGAAGGAAAGCATTTTCTAAACCACCATTGCAACAAATGACATGACCAAAAATGGAAGAGAGGAAAAAATCACATTGAAGATAACAAACCATGGATAAAGCAAAAGGGAGTAATAAAGGGAATGCAAAAGGAAACCACACAAGCCCATAAAAGCTAACAGACCTCATGCTTCACTCACTCAACTCGTCTCTTTTTTCACCATTCGTTTTTCTTTTCGACATTGCTAATATTTTCTATACAACTGCATATACAAACAGAGAGCAAGAAGACAAGCAAGTATTACATACCATGTGGTATTACCATAACCCAGTAGTTCGTCTAGATCACATGAATCTTTTGATGATCAACAGTGTATATGAACTTGTATATTATATGTTATATTGTATTTGTATTTTGGACAGTTGTATTTTGTTGCCGCACTCGCACTACTTCCAGAACCACTTTTGTGGGTAATATTACAAAGAAACTGTACTAAAAAGAAAAGATTTCTTGCCTTTAGTCATCGGGAAAAAGAAAGCAGTATATTGAGCACCGTAAAATTTCATTGCTGTACATGGTGCTATCTCAGAAGTGGAATGTTTTCCTCTTTTACCCATATGTATTATCTTTCTAAAGCATTACATATCTCGTTTTTTATTACTTTGCTCCCAGACATTGTAATAGAATACGCTGTGTACATTTGAAGCATAAACATTTAAACACTCATATTTGGTTATTTAGATAAATGATATCATAGAAAATATGTTAGCAATGAGCAGTAAGTGTAGATGAAAAAATTTATTACTATGAACTTTATAATGGTAACAATAATATGAGAGCCTACAGGCAACAATGATTTGATAACTAGCAGCTTTTGTGAAAGTAGAAGCCAAAAATAGGCGTAAAACCATACATCATACCGTACATTTTACGCAAACTTAACTGAAGGCAGACTTGGTGCAATTGAAAAGTCAAGGGAGTCGTTCACGCACTGAGAAACAGTGAAATGAATAATATATTACTTGTATATTAGCACGTAGTTTTCATGGAAAAAAGTGTGGATGAATGTGGACAAAGAGTATCGAGAGAGCGTTCAAATAAAATGGTGCCGGTATGTCCTTTCTCCAAGCTTTCACTTGCTAGTCGTGTGTGAAGCGGTATCGCGCTGTTGTTGTGTTGTTGTGCGTGTGTGTAATCGATTATTCTATAAAAGAAACACACAATACCTACCTAATAATAGTAATAGCATAATGGTAATAGATTCATGAAGAAAAACGACGACAAGGCTAGTTACTTAACATTTTTTCTTGCAGCGCGGGGGTGGTGACGGTATAGTAGCCACGATGCCTTTGGATATCCTTTCATTGCATTGTGTCTTTTATTCTTTCTTTGCCGGAGAAAAGACATGAATAGGAGATTGTGTGTGGTTGCCTTTTTAAGTGCTGTTTGTAGCAAGCTGTCAGGTTATTTTGGCAGCTAGGGAAAGCACTATCAAGAGAAAGCCAGAGGCGAGCAACCTATGATCAGCAGGAGTAAAACCACAAGAGTGTAAGCACAAAGATGCTTTCACTCACTGCTAGAAACGCGGTTTGCAGGCATCTACCTCACTAATATCTATAATTTTTTATTATTATAAAACATATGCATATATACTCTTTAGTTAAAGCAGATCGTAAGAATGAAACGGGCATCTATTATGTAGGTCCATCATTTTTATATGCTTTCTTCTCGTCTCGCTTTCACAGTTCGTGCTTTTCTTCATCGCTCGAGCGTAATTTTCATACACACGACCACATCATGCTAAAATATTTAATATTTTTCAGACTACACATTTACTCAACAATTTACTGAATGACATCACAAAATGATTGGGACGTTGACACACATATTATTATGTATTCGGGTGAAAACTCTCATTTTCAAGGAGTTTGTTTACATTCCTAATTTAGATGTAAGGATGTAGATTCAAGTAGAGTATCAAGTCGATGGCTCAAAAATTGCGTGCAATTGATACAGTGTAATGTTACGCAAGTACACTTATCGGATTATAGTACTTACTTGCATTGTAGAAATTTTTTATGCGTACTACATTGCAAAAATGATAGAGACCATTGGATGCTCAATGTTCCCCTCAATGCATGCAATAGAGGCAAATGGATAAGTTTAGACGAGCGTGCGTAAGTACAATTTCTAGTGAAAGTATTCATCTATGAAACCCTACCATTCCCTTTGTTTGCTGCTACGATTCGTCGGTTGATGTTGCAGTGTGGAATAAATAACAACGTTTCAGTGCGAAAGATAACACCTAAGACATGATATTATTTATTCATAAAACCTGCAAAAACGAAAGTGATATCCGCTAACGAACCCATAAACCTCTAATGGTCCTTGTACTTCCATTCAGTGAAACTTCAAGTATCTTGTTGTAATCTAGAGATATTGCTACAATTTCTAGTAAATTGCCAGTCTGCGTAGTACTCAAGTGTTTGCTTTTATGTCAGCTTATGTTGGGTAAATTGTTAACTTGATTATATTCTTATAAATAGGAAAGTTCTGTGGGGCAATGTTACTTGATATTGTGTGCATGAATATTCTCATCGTATAACGGTTATTTTTGCAACAAAAGAATCAAGCACGCTGTGATTGGCTGAGTAATGTTTGTAGTTGCTGTGTGTGTGTTGAAAATAAAGGCGCGTTGATACGACTTACTGCAACATTGTACTCTACCTTCTTAGGAATATATCTGCTACTCTTTTTCCGATAAACGAAAGAAAAAACGTTACTTCCAAAGCCACTTGAATAGGAAAAGTTTGTTTTTATTTTCCGGCAAGTGTTACTGTATCTGCTCACAACTAAAGGTATCAAATGGTGAATGAAAATAATACGCAAAATGCAATAGTGGTGAGCAGCCCTCCAAACACAAAAGTTTGAACGTGTAAAAACTTTTCCATCCAAACTACAATCGAAGAGAAAACTCATGCATACTTTGAATCTAAATGTGAAATGTGAATGTGAGCATTTACGCATTTTTACATGATGTGACTTGCTTTGTTTAGGGGAAAGTGTTCATGAGTCAAAAGAAATTCTATACTTAAATGATATTCAAAACTAATTCTATTCCAGTTTTTTAGTATGAATTTCACATTTTTTGCATGAAAACGTATAAAATTTGTTGCGTGATAGATGATTTGATTTGAGAGTACACTTTTAGTAAAATTCGAAGGGCTGCTGCATTGGGTGTTAGACTTTCTTCGTTATTTAACTTACTACCTATAAAGGTCTATGAACTTGGGGGCTCTAGAACGGTTATCCAGTATTTGACGATACGATTATCTTTGCATTCCTCCTTCCGGCTGCTGCGTTGAATGATAGGATAAAAATACACGAAGCCTTTTTCATTTTATAGAACAATTCTTTGTTCTTTTCTCTCAATCAAATACCAGAGATAAATGATATAAACTAATGCATGTTAACATTGTCTACTAATACACAGGAAAGTAGCCTTTCAAATGTGTTATTCTTGTTTTACAGTGTTTTGGCGCTTGCATCTGGCAGCTATCATACAAATTCCCACGCACCAGATACATACCTATGCATGCACCGTCAGATTCAGGATTAGCAACAAACAATAGGCATTCCTGGAAGCTTTTGTTTTGAGCATACATAATAATATCATGTTGTATGCATACTACGTATTATAATTTGGTATAATATGTTTGTCTAGAGAAAGGGAAAGCGTAGTGATAACATGTGAAAACTATAGTGGAAATAGGTCTAGTCATGCTATAAGATGCATGTTGTTAGCATTGTTTTGATACAGTGGTTATTTAAGCGTCGTGATTACAAAACAACGATGTGTTTGTACCTATACTTTTATATAGAAACTGTGGCAGTGATGATTTGGCATTTATGATTTTATTTTATTCTAAAACTCATGCTAAGCCCAAAAGGGTATCATTTTCCATTGTTATTTTTTAAATATATTAAATTTTCGTAAATGAGCGTTCCTACATGTGAAACGTTACCTTATAATAACTTTTACTTTCATAAGCATGTTAAATTTTCCGAGGATGAAATAACATCACATTACATTAAAGCATAACACAACTCGAACAGAGCCTATCCGCTTTACTCCAGAATGACCGTATTAGAACCGGTCTTCACAGGGAAAGTCAAAGGAAACAGATGGGAAATGCAAGGTAGCAATTTCACCTGCCTGTTTTTCTTACACAATAACATTTGCTCAGACAACTGGGAAAAGACGAAAACACACGCAACCAACCAACTTATTTTGGACAACTTCAAGTTCCACAACATCGGAGCAGCCGAAAGGAACAACGGTAGCAGTCACAGTCATTATTTCTTTTGAGACTTGGAGAATTCCTACATATGGCATTACCCTGAACACGACCCAGAATGCTGACATACAGAAGAAAGTTTGTGTTTGCTGGGTCTACATGCATGCATGCCAAAACAGAAGTAGTTTATTGTGTGCGTGTGTGATTGATTGCATGAGAACGATTGTTATCGCAGTCTCTAATGCTATATTATGCGATGCAATGTTTGAAACTCTACTATGATTAGCCATGTATATAAATCCAAGTTTGAAGTTCATACAAATAACCAACTTTTCGCTTAACGCTTTATGATATGAATTTATTAACATCGGCAGCAGCAGCAGTCGTGTATGAAGCAACGTCTGCGCGTTACCCGACTAAAATTCCGAAGCTTTCATAAACATGTATATTTTAGCATTTTTTCCCCTTTTAATGTTTTCCTCAATGTACAAATTATGAGTTCCAAAGTCTTGCCGTGAGCTGCAGTACGCTATCTACAGTCATGTTTATGCTCAATCCATTAAATATATATTCGGTTGCTTTCATCATTTGCCTTTTAATGAGCGACTTGAGAAGTAATGTATACGTCAACAGTAGTTGTCAGTAAAAATGGTATGGTTTTCCCCTTCTGTGAGGGCAAAGCATATATAAATGCTACCTTTGATAATATGTTTCTCCACAGATATGCTATCGTACTATGTAGAATGCAAGAAAGAGTAATTTGGAGTGGGATGAACGTGACGGAATAAGAGTGCTTTATATAATCGGAATTTTTTTCTGCTTTTCTCCTTGGAACGATTTATTCTAACGTGTGCTAGAAGCAGCGAATGGTTTGTTTCCTCATAAGATGGAAGAATGCAGAGTGTCAAATTCCTAATTTTGATGAATCCGAAATGACCTCTGGAAGTTGCAAGTGGCAAAGGTGAATGAAGTATATATATATATTATAATACATTGTAATAAAATTGTCGAAGGATCAACAATGTTAGAGCATTAGGTGTGCAAGTATAAATAGCAAAGTCATAAACTCCCCCAAACATTTCCCAGGAATAGCATTTGCTTTCATGGAACAACCAGTCATCGTCATCATCAACAACCTATGCTTCAATCCAATCCACCCTTTTTCTTCTTTGTATATTTGTTTTCCTACATTTATGGAGGATGGCAGATTTAAAACGTAGGAAAAGCTTGCAAGGGAGCTGTTGAATCCTTTGGTGTAATTGCTTCCTGAAGAAGATCAAAGGGGAGTCGAAACGGAAACCACACTTTGTCAAACTTGGTGAATCTTCAAAATGAATACCTCAACAAACCCAAACTATAGATGATGCACAATACAACATTTTGAATTACCACTGACAGCAGCATTACCAAACCAGAGCCGATATTCATCACATCACAGCAACTAACTACAAACGATGATATTTCGACCTGTCTGCCCTACGTTTATATTATCTTGTGTGTATGTGTTGCAATTTCAAAGTTTCATTCATTCCCATTGCCCATCAACATCACCCAAGACAGACAAGACGTGAGGGAGGGAGCATCCCGGGAAAAGGACGTAACACAAAACAAACCAACAACAAACAAGACCTCTAAGAATGAATTGAATGAATGAAGGAACGCACGCCAAAAAGTTAAATTTATAGGATGTGCATCATAGACAAAACAGCAGCATAACAAACATTCCAGAGGTAGGAGGGGTCGCCAAAACTTCCGTTTCTCTTTTGTCTATTCACATTCTCCCTGTCTACAAGACATTAGACTAAAACACACTACATGATAATATTCGATGATAAATACGAACAGGGCCGGGGTTGAATTGAGAGAGGATATAATGCATAATAAGAGCTTAACATGTTATGTACCTACTTTTTATACACAATCACAGATAAAGGCTGTCAACAGCCAGTGTTTTTTATAGAAAAAGTTCGATGAAGGGTTGTTTGTTAGATTTACCAGACTTTGCCTTTTTCACAATGATGATCATCATCAGCGTCTTGATGGTCCTATCGTGTGCGACGGAATGCATGACACATGGCTCGTGTTCGGGTAGTTTTTCAACTTGCTTTTTCATCTTGTTCAGTGGATTTTCAAGGGAAAATGCGTAATCTTGTACAATAACGGAAAATATACAGTGTTGATAGTTTTCTTCTCTTTCTACTTGTAAGCTGGTTACTGCCTTACTCAACTCTTGTAGGAACTTCTTATTCTCTTATAGATGAGTATACGCCAGGAAATCTTGTGTGGAAGAAGAGTAAGGAGAGAACGGAACGCACAATTTTCTACTTTCTAGTGGCTGCGTCGCGAGACGTCCTTGTGTTTGAAAGTAAACTTTCTCCTTTTCTCTCTGAAGAGATTAATGGTTGACAAATTTCAAATTAATCACATTGAGAGGCTTGTGTTCCTCCCCGGCTTTTACTGGTATCTTGTAATAATGCGTGTTATGTATGTACCTATGTATGTGCGTGTATGTTTAGAGGCTTGGATTTAACAAACAAGTGGGAACATGGAACGTGTACTGTGTAGCACTACTACTAGTTGGAAAAAGTGTAAACCCAATCTCGTTATATAAATAAAAATTGCATTCACCACTACAGTCTTCCGGGTGACATTGTCACGGTGTTTCTGCTTCCGCGAAAGGAGAAAATTTCAAGTGGAAGACGACGTATTCCATGTTGATTCTCTGTTTTTTTGGCCTGCCTCGCAAAATAAAGTGGCTTTTGGAAGGAAAGCGAGAAGAATGAGAGAGACAGAGAGATGCTACTTCCTCACTGTGTTTGTTGTATAATAATAGGTACTCCACATACATTACTTGCTCACATGTCACATGTCTCTTTATGACCACACAGGGTAAATGCCATCAGTGCATGCATGTTGGTACATGTGTGCATGCATCCTGAAGGAAAGATGGTATCATAAAACTGAGCAAGTGAATTTCGTTTTTTCTTTCTGTTTCCAGGAAAATGAAATTCTTTACTTTTTCGAGTAGAAGGCACGATGCGTGAGGCAAAAAAGTCAAGTTGTCTTATTCATCAGAGTTGTCGTTGAGTATCGTCACTACAAAGAAAAGTTTTTTTTCTCGGGATAAATATCACATATGAAGTGTATATACTACGCAAATATTAATGATGTCTATAACAATATAAGTGTCATTGTGGCGGAGCGGAATTTATTCTCCACGAGACGAATGAACATCTTCAAGTTTTTCTTTACACCAATTTTTCATGCTCAAAATCCCAAGATCGATAGATATATCCATCCATATGAGTCCGCATGGGTATACCATGAGCAGAAAATAAGTATAGATGCAATCCTCGATAGGGAATTTTGGGAGAAAAGAAAATGAAAGTGAAAACAGATATGAAATATGAATGAAGGTTACATGTATTGGCACACTATATGCCATTGCAAGTTAGTTTACTTGTCGTTCAATGCAAGTACTTCCGTCTGGATATTGGTAGGTTTATCAGCGTGTAAAAGTGTGGTACACGGTATGTATGAATGAACGCTGAAGTTTGGAGATAAGGCCACGTGCTGTATAATAACTATCAGTAATGTTGTTATAAAGCCTTCAACTTCAGCCGTTGAATCACAAGAGACCATTCACTGTAAAAAGCATAAGGAAGTGGATGTGGAAAATTCCGCAAGAGAAGAGTGCGTGTAGCTTGCGCGAGTTTCATGAAATGAAACTTAAGTTTTGGGACTATCCAAATGGTATATATATCATATATCTAATATGGGCCTTCAGTGAAGTCACCTATCTACCTAACCCGGTTTGGAGAGCGAGCCAGAAAAGTAAAACCAAGCAGGCATTTTCACTGACACTCCATAAAAGCCATCGATGACAAGTTGGTCGTTCTCTTTATATTAAGCGTGCCGCCCTTACTAGTACTAGAGCTACACCTCCTCTTCTCCTTGTCGAGTATTGAACTTGTCTGATGTGCTGTGTAGAAGAGACCATTACAACCAAATTACTTCCAGACGGAGTGTCACAACCATCCGATAAAATAATTATCGATGATTGCTTAGTGGCATGAACTTTCTGGTCTGCTCAGAGCTGAGAAGTCTGTCACTTTTTATAGAGAAAGAAGTTGAATGCAGTTTTGGAAACGTTGTAATAAGTACAAACGAACAAACTTTGAGCTATTAATTACAATGAAGCATAGCGCATATTGCATTCCCTCATCAGTGAATAATGACTCTATACGATTAACTCTGACATATTGTGGATTTTGTTGGCTACCGGCTACACATACCACACACAAGAAAAATGACAAGCAACGCCTGACTGATTACTACATGCGACTTTCATTGTTCTTCTACTGACTGATATGAATCTACAAAGGCTAAAATTGCAGCACTAGAACGTGTATACATGAGAATATATTCGATATTTTCCCAAGATTGTATGTGCTGACAGGTCTTGGCAATAATCAGAGTGATAATAACTTTCTCTTTTGTTTCCCGAATCCTATTATTCTCCCATTGTGCTCAGCTTTTTGGTCTAGCCTCCCACACCACCTCCACCACTACGCACAGCAGCACATTTCCCAAGAAAGCGAAAGCAAGGTCTAGGACAAGTGATTGTCGGAGAGCGAGCAATGTTAAACTAATGAAAGACTAATAATAATAATGCATCACCAATATCATTCCTGGCTTGGTCCGCCTTTCCTCCTTTTCTCATGGAGCTTTTTTTCTTTGTCTTCCACACAAGAATAGGAAATTGATCAATATGAGTTAGTACAATAATGTATCATGTGTGCAGGATGTTTCTTCATTTCTCAATATACATTTTGATGGGATTCAGTAGCAATTGGACAGATGTTTTTGTGATGTAGATAAGTTTCTTTATTATTTTATACACGCATATAAAAACCTGTGTGTGCTGACTTGTTAACATGATGGCAATAAACTTCACCTTTCACTGAACAGCAATGAATGAATGATTTTATTCTCCTTCTTCTATCAAAAGCAACTCTTGCGTATATAGAGACGCGAAATTTCCCTATAAATAGTAAATAAAATGTTTCTTTGCTTTGTGTGGTGTGCTTTGTGTACGCGATCGAAGAAAATGTCAGTTACCTTTGTCTGTTGGCAGTGAGCAGAGTCTGTTCTAACTGACAGCAAAATGAAATGACAACGGGATTAAACAAATGTTTGCACTTCATCTTTGTCCAACGGAGAAAAACGAAAGCAGAAGCAATCTATTAACGACTGAGCAGCTGCAAAAGCAAATATTGCTGGAATGGCATGGCTTGTGTGGTCATGTACCTAATATGAAAAGTATGAAGCTCTTGCATATACCTATTGACATCTTGTGTTTATGTGGCTTATTGTTCGTAATTTCGCTGTCCATCAAATAGTTTATATGAAGATAGGCAATCAGACATTGACAAAGTGTGCTGTGGTCAATGATTGAAAATGATTTTTCTGTGTGATATTGATAAATTTCCTTCATGATACTCTGATAATTGTATGAAACGATCAACAAGTTTGATTTACAGTAATACTGACAGCTTTCTAACATTTAATATTTGAAGACATGGGGTGCGTGCCACAGATGTCATTTTCAAACTCCGCTGTCTGGTAGCGGTTATGATGGTCATGAATTATGTGTTCAGGTGGTCGGCAACAATTACTGAGGAGTCGTATATAAACACAATGGGCATGGCCTAACGTTACGTAAAATACGGGAAGTTTCAAGCGCATATATTTACTTATACCATTAATATCTGACTTTGTGTAGCTCTGCAATCTTGAAGACGATGAGAAACATGTAATCCGCTTTACTTTCCAAGCCAGACTTTCTTTTATCTTGTACTCAGGTGATAGGTTTTATTTGTACATTATATCTTAGACAGCAGGTATCATGCGTACCTACCTACGCGATCAGGAGTTTCCCACAAGTATTCTGAAACATCCTTGCTCAACGTTCAACGTTTAGTCTTTGTGGTAATCTCCCTAAGAACACCTTGAAATATAGACTTCATTAAAAATAGTAACTATGTCCCAGAAAATGAACGGGTTATGCCATACAATAGCATGAGCTTTTCCTTGTAGCACTTATCTAATACTTTGCAAAAATTTGTCAACGTTCTCCATCTTCATACATTATTCTACTCAGAGCGTATCTCGAGACTGGCAACTCCCATTGTATCAGGGTATACGATTGATAGTTTATCTTCGCTTTTATACCTCTTAACTCTCTCGAACCATTTCGTTTCATTAGCTTACAACTGAATGCCTTTCCATCCATCACTTCCTCGTCTCTACTCCCCCACCTTTGTGCCTATCTCATACTAGTAATACCAATGAACTTCAATAAAGCATAAGCTTCTGGAGAGAATCAGTCAGTCTGTGAGAATCTTGACAGAATAGAACCATTGTGTGTAACAGACGCGAGTGTGCGTGGCATATTTTCGTTATCATAGAGCCTTCAAAGAGATAATATAGCCTGAAAAGAGTATCCACTTTGCAATCTCATTCTATCTTATTACATGTGACTAGTTACTTTTCTTCTATTGTTTCACATGCCTATTGTTACAAACTGAAAACGCTGGAAAAGTATATTTTCATTTTTGCCTAATGCACCTCGAACAACTGAACAACGACAAGAATCATGATCTTGAATATCAGTTGGATGGCATTCACATTATTGCTTATACTTACTTACAAGGGCAAATAATACAACACTACGCGATTGTCATTGTTTATTGTGAAAGCAGAAAATCCAGCATTCTTAATGCCATTCTCTCCGATTTCTTAGACAAAAAAAGGATAAAGAAAAGGGGGAGGACAAAAACTACTAGGATCAAATATCAGTCAGTCACTCAATTCGCTCTGTTGTCTCTCTACTTATCCCTGGTATTCACAGACTGCAAAGAATTGATTGAGGAATAGTAGCAGAAAATAAAACAGAAAAAAGAGAAAAGAAAATGAATAAGAGACTAACTTCTTTTCTTGTCCTTCTGGCACTCTAGAAACTTGTCTCATATTTTATCTACGTTCTAGCTCCTTTTCAAGGCAAAGTAAGTGGTAAAGAAGAACTAGTGGAAAAAACAATCACGAACAAGTAATGAGATTGAGTGACAAAATGAATGGACTTACATTGACTTTCTCCGTTTGACTCTTCAATCTTTGGATGAACTCTGTTCCTGTCTTGGCCTTTTCCGAGAGTTGTTGCAGGTTGTGTGAGAGCTCCGTCTGTAACAAAAAAGTAATAAAACAAGAAAGAATATTAAAATTAGTTAAACTTTTTTATGTCAGCACTTTTCACATTAGCACAGTGAATTCAATTCATCAAGGGCACCTTTCTCAAAGCCTTTGTTAAAGATTAATCAAAGCCAAGCAAGTAGGCAAATTAAGTCACAAACACGTACTAAAAGTGTGGAAGAAAACACCGTCTTTTCGAAATAAGGTTTTATTAAATGTTTAAATTAAGGTTTCAAGGAATGTTCATTAAATCTACAAAACGTGTGTTCAATCAATATGACACGAAAAAGGCTGCTAAAAACTTTGCTAAAGACCACGTGCCATTCGTCTGATGATAAAATTAAGTTTTTAAAGTATGCGTGGTACAAAAATAAGAACGTTCATTTAACTTTTATACAAGAGTGGCATCCCAAACTTCAGATTCATGATGCAATCTAAAATCCGTTATGTCATTGTTCATTTTTATCCACTCATCACTTAGAGAGTGGAGTCCATTACATGTCATTGAAATTAACATAGTACGTACTTGTACTTTAATTGACTCTAGATCCTAGCGTGTGTCATGTCACAACACCACCACTACTATTATTCCATTCATCAAACGCAATTTCAAAAGCCGTAACTAACGTTTTAGCTGACTATGGGAGAAGGGACAATCGCTGCAGCAGAAATGAAAGGGACGTATGGAAAACACATTAGATCGTTTATGGCCCATTCTCCCATCTCATTGATGCTCTATGAAAAAAGATACAATCGGAAGGAATTGTTATTAGTTTCTGTGAACATCCCCCAACTCAGCTAAATTTTCAACACAGAGTAGTAGGTAGATACATTGTACGTTGGATACATTATAAAAATTACAGGGAGGGTAAAGTCCTTGAGGGACATGTAATGCAGAATTGTATGACGCAGAGTAGAATTGACACTGCTACAAAAGCGTGTTCTCTATTCTATTTGTAAAGTGAGCTTGATCAAAAGCAAAACCCATCTGGCATTTGAGCTCATTAAAGAAAATGAAATATGTATTCAATATCCGACGAAACATGTTCCCTTCTTTCACAGAACTCTTCCTTTCTTCAACCACTGACGTGATCGTCAGTCCCACAAATGTGAGCTTATTAGTTTCTAAATCCGAAAATTGGACGACTGAGCACATATATTTGACTATACTTTTTTGTTGATATTGAGTTTGAATGCTGCCGGATAGCTAACAAGATAATGTTTGCTAGGACAGAACCGGATGCCAAAAATGGTCTAGATTCTCGATTTGAAACTATACTTTCAAAAGTGGGACAAAGTGTACTCGTGGTGTTTGTATAATGTGTAGAGAACAAATGTTATTCAGTCCTTTAATGTTCACACTGCCCTCATCCAATACGGCACATGCTTATGCGTTATGCAAGAATTACAGCCAAGTACACCAAAGTATTATTTGGATTGGAATGTTTTCTAAACTCAAATATCTACTACACTGATGCATATTTGGTAATAGGGTGATATATATGCATATAATTCAAACATATTAGCTGAAACCCCTCTGAGGTTCAGTTGAGAAAAAGTAGTTTAGATTAGATTCGAAAGATTCACTGCCCTCTTTCCTCTTTCTCTTTGGCTATGTTGCATCAACAACAAGATCAACAATCATCAATAAGATCTGAATTTGTGAGTATGGTTGCAAATGAAAAATCCTGGAAAACTACATCCATATATATGAATTTTAGCTCGAGTGTATTTGCGTCTATCTGATAAAAGGAATAATAGTATCTATTGATTCTGTTATGTAGAGTGAATATATTTGAGGGTAGTCCTCAGGGAAAGGGCGCTGTGTAATATTTGCTGTACTTCATGTACAATAAAGTACGTGAAAGAACCACCGTTGCATGCATACATATCCGGCAAAAGTACGTACGTTAGGGAAACTTTCCATGTGCAACTCTCAGTGTGGAACGTTGGGCAAATCTACTGCTGAAAAACAAAAGCAATGGGGAAACAACAACTTTTCCAATATACAATCAGTTCTTTTTAGCTGACATTATCAAACCCGGCCACGTTACTAACTGGCATGTGTGGTGTGACCGACCCAAATGCACTTGAGTGCTTTTCTACTTTAAATCAACGATATATCTAAGCAATTTATACATATATGTAAAACTACTATGCATATATTCTTGTGATTTTGTTGCTTAATTTTGTGAAAGCAAAGAAATATGCCCCTGAAAACAGTGTTTTGCGGAAAAGACAAGATGCGGTGCCCCAGTGGTACTGCGTTTTCGTAATAGCAATGTTTGCAGGCAGTCTTTGTAATAGTGTTGATTGCTGATCGGACAAGGATATAGTAGTAAATTGTGTAGGATTCTTGTGTGTGTACTCTTTTGGCTCTGCCACAATTTCCTTTCTTCTCTGATCATCATCAATGAAAAGAGGAGGAGGGAGAAACGACAACAAAGGAGAAAAGGAACAATTGTCGAGGAATCAACAACATAAGCATGGCCATGGCCTAACCAAAGATCCGAACTTAACTTATAACAGCTCAAACGCAAATGTAACCTTGTACCATCAATGACACTAGTCGAGAAAGAGGAGTGGGAGGAGGAAACCGATTACATCAGAAGATGAATGATCCTGTCCCATAAATAGCTGTCGAACAAAACAAAAAATAGGTAAGGAGTGTAATAATAAGGGGAAAACAATAGAGTAGTACCACGGAAATGAATGGATGTACGAAAAAGAAAAATAGAATGGGGAAAATGTTGAGATCCAATGTGTTGAATAAAAAAACTAATAATGTTGGGTTCCCTTCTGTAGATGCTGATCCCTTTGAACATCTCCCCTATATTTTCAAAGTAAAAGTATAGCATGTATTTGTGTTAAAACCGAAAAAAAATTGTTGCGGATTTATTTTTCCGTTTGAGTGCTCAATATGAAAGCTTGCGACAAGTAAAATTACCGAGAAGTATTAAACGCTAGAGTACTATGGGGTGTTTGAATGGTGAAAATGCAGAACGGCGATGATGGAGTGGGTGAAGCCGAAAAGTACGAAATGTGAATCAAAAATTGAAAGCGAAGAGTCGCATTGCATGATGCGCTCTGGGCTTCAGGCCAACTTTCCAAAAATCCTTGTCTTTCGGAAGTGCAATAGGTAAATGGTGGGCTATAGCTGCAATATACAAGCTATAAAATACTGCTGACAATTTTTCATTCTAGCTATGGAATAAAATCATTACTAAAATGAAATAACGTTCCTTAAAGCCATTATAGTTTCCTTTCCCCAGTGTTCATAACTTCAGAGAGTTGACAGTAACTAAAATCTATAAACCTGAATGGAAAAGATATTGTTCCTCAATGTGCATGCAATACAATAGCTCAAAATCAGTATTCAAAAATGTTTTTGGAAACTTTTCTAGCAGAGATCCTACAATTTGCTGTTGCTGAAACGAGTGTTTCTACAACGTCAGTGAACATGATTTGGATGTGTAAATTCTTACACAAGTAGAGTTATTACTTTCCTCCACAAGAGTATTTGCCACGCGTGCAATTATTACCTAATGTTTGTAATGAGTACACACAGGTATTAAAGTCAATGTTATTCTTTTTCATGCTCGATTGTATCATGTTTCATATTTACTCATCCAGAGTATCATCAGAAAGAAATGATTCTCATACACATTGATAAAATTGATGCCATAAAAATTGGTTTTTGACTTGCGGAGGTGGACCGAACATGATTCGATTGTGTTAAATTCATCGACTGTTAAAACCACCGCTAGATTGGGGATTAGAAACAGAACAATGAGACGAATATAAA
>JAQIXX010003714.1:0-18593 GCA_034700605.1 Willowsia nigromaculata | reverse complement strand
GCATTCATGTCTCCTCGTCAGTTTCCATCTGCAGAGGCATATGGGCAACTTTCTCATTCAGGTTTATGGACCATGTACCCTTCTTGTGGTTATGTCTTGGGTTTCCTTCTGGCTTAATAGAGAAGCCACAGCAGATCGTGTCAACCTTGGTAAGAAAATTTTCAATCTAGACCGGGGAGGGGTATACTAAAACGATATCGGCTTATCAGGTTTTGAATATGTCGTATATAAAAATTTATAGCAATTGACACTTAATTTTCTTTTTTTAGGTGTAATGACTGTACTGACCATGACGTTTCTAGGACTAGAAGCAAGAACAGACCTGCCAAAAGTACCGTATCCAACTGCTCTGGACTTTTTTGTATTTTTGTCGTACGCATTTATATTTGCCACAATCATTCAGGTCCTTACAGATCGTACTACTCTAAATTGACAATGGTCTATATTTTTTTGAATTTGCCGTAAATCAAATAGTCGGCTCCCATAAGTTTCTTGGTTCTTCTTTGAGTCGTGGAAGCTAAGTCTATTGTATGGGGGACATTTAAAAATGATAGACCATTCTCTTTTTAGATCAATGCATACTAAAGCAAGCAAAATTATTGTATATAATCCATTAGTTACCGAGATTTGCAAATGTTTTTTTTTTAATTTTATAGTTTGCAATAGTTCATTACTTCACGAAAACTGGTTCCGGTGAGGATTATTTCAACGACGAGTCCTCATCTTCGGATGAGAGTGAAGATGAAAACGAAGTGAGAAACGAAGAAGGAAGAAGTATTGAAGATGACGGTTGCAGATTTCGGAATACCTATCACAAATGCACAAGCAACGCTGCTTCTACAAATGAAGGCAAAAGTGAAAGTTGTTGCTCATCTAAAATGCTGGGTGGAATGCAAAAAATGGCAATAATTGAAATTCCTCCACTTCCACCTCTCAAAATTAACAACGACGATGGCTTCGAATCCGGAGAGGATTCCCCCTCAGTGATTCCAGGCTGTCCACAGCATCATGCAATGCCTCGAGACTGGGCTGAAAGGGAACAAATTCGGAAAGAAGCCGAGCGGGATTTTCGCCTGCAGAATAGAAAACAGCGAAATAAAATCAGAATGCGGAAGCTGATGGAATTGGAAGATATCAACTCTGTCTCGAAAATTGATAAGTTTGCAAGGATTTTCTTCCCATTATCATTTCTCATCATTAACATATTTTATTGGTATTCATATTTGTACAAGAGCACATATGATAGCTAACACGGGAACTTGAAAAATTAGCAGGCCATTACAATTTTGGATTGCTACGCCCTGTAACCATAAATTGGCTGGCAACAACTTAATGCTCGACATAGATCTGCATTTAAAAAAATAGTTATGAAGTTACGAAAAAAACAAGTTATAGAATAATTTCATCGGCGTTGGATTGTCGTTTGTAAAATATTTTCACACATTTTCCAATTAAACCGTTTCATTTGAATGTAAAGATTTTAAAGATTTAAGGGTCCACCCGCAGCCCCACAAATCCACTGTTGTCGTTATTTTGGCAACTGTCAATCCTAATAATTTCGGACTCAAGTAATCCCACATTACTGATTTTTGAAATCATCAAAATTTAATTTTAGACTTAGCAAGGACGTGATGATTTCGAGCAAAATATATGCAATTGGGATGGTAGCTTGCCACAAAAATATGGTTTTTCATGTCGTTATTTATTACTTTAAACTATAACTTCTACTTTCAAAAGATTCTTAAGAAAAACACAATTTCAACCCTGTCAAAGTTCCCCCACACACCACTGTATGCAATATTGGTTGCCATAACTACGAATATTATGCCAATAAGATTATTGTCAGGGTACATGTGTTTGCCCTTTTCATTTTCACCTGAATAGTTTTAAACTTATCGATAAGATGATTGTAAACAATACGTAGACAAACGACGTATACTTGCAAGCAATGCTTCACAATAGTAAATCGCCAATTGAATAAAAACTGGTTTGTTTAAGAGCAGTTTTTAGCGCTTATTAAGATGGTGATAACCGTTTTTCCAAATGGAAGTATTTATGACCTGTACTAGAGGTGTCTTAGTAGATCCATGGAACTTCAACTTGGCTAAGTTGGGTTTTATTTAGACCCTCACCACAAAAATAATTGCAAATTGTTTCTGATTTCACTCTTTATGAATGTAATATACTGATTTTGAATTAAGTAGATATAAAAATGATCAGTAAAAGGCAGAATTATATGGTTTTTAAAATCAACTTCAACTTTTAAGCAACCAAATTGTCAGTAGTCAGTGAAATCAATATAATGATGACTCATTGGTAATAAAAAAAATGTCTAGGAAAATTTACGATTAGTTTATCTCAAATTACGTGAAGCAACGGGATAATGTTTTTGGTAAAAGCAAAATGAACAAACCTTCATTCTGTGTTTTTTACATCTAGCCAACAAAATGTTTTAAATATATGCCCTAAATGCTTCCATTTGGGCATTCCATCACCATCATAACAAGAATTAAAAACTGCGAAAATTTTATACGAACCAGTATTGATTCAATTGTTGATTTACTATTGTAACACCTTGCTTGTTAGTGAAAATTAAAAAAACTAATTTAAGAGATATTCTCAATCAATAAGCAATTATCGCATTCTGCCAAATCCCACATGAAAATCGTGACGATTGCCTTTTTCATTTTCCTGGTTTAACATACGTAGCGAGGAAAGGTGAGAGAAATGCATAGCCATTCAAACCATCTCAATCGTCTGTTGTACTGGTGCCACTAACAATTTGTGAGAGTTTTCATATTATTTCAGCGGAGGCAAGCAATGCACCTACGGAACTGGTTTATTCTCAAAATACATTAATAATTCTTTGCGATGAAAACTGCGCAAGCAGTTATGAAAAAGATCAGTTGGTTCTGCACCAGAAATTGTCAAGGGCTTCTCACGCCAACGAGGTCATCTTTTTACAATCTCCAGCACTGAAAATTGTGCTGAACTTTGTGAAATCAGAATACTTTCTCGTGTGCGTTAAATTTTGTGGCAAAAATGTTTTCCATCCTGTCTCGAAGTTTAAAACTGGTGAAGTTGATATATTTTTGGTGAGGTTCATTCATGAGCAACTTTTCAAATTTGGTAACAATCCAATTATAAAAGCATTCATACAGTATACTTCATCAGAGGTCTACAAAAGCAGCAAAACCAAAACTGTTTATTGTGATCGCGCATATCAGCAAAGAAAATACAAAATTTTATACGATGCTTGGTTCTGTTGGGCTAAACAAATTTTGGCTATTGAACTGTCTAAATTCCATAATCTTACCTACGTTGTAACTAAAAATCGTAATGAGTTTTCTCCTTATGTATACCAAGACATTGTGACAAATATACGAGATGACGAAAGAACTGGATTGTATTTGCAATATGTGCCAGGCTACTATTGGTATTACTGTGTATATGATAATGGACAAAGACCAGGTCTAATGATCAATTATCACGTTTGGTTGGCACCACTTTCTCTCACAAATTGTTGGATTTGCTGCTCCTTTTGGATCATTTCTAAACAATGCGTTTCATACTGTTATGGTGCAAAATACTAGAAAACGTTTATCGAGCATTTAGTTCATTTCACAAGTTGCACAAAAAAATCCATTCCAAATTGGATGCGCAATTCGCATTTAGTTTCAGGTGTCGGAATTTTATTCATTTCGGTTGTTTACACTTGCCCAATGGGAAGCTTGATTGCAATTCAGGAGAAAGAAGAGCCATTTCAAACAATGAACGAATTAGTGGAAAATGGATATAGCTTAACAAATTATGAATATTGTGATTTGAACAAAACTCACTATTTATGTCGTAGGCTTACGTTTATAGATGCGAATGGTAATGTGATGCATCCTGATTTCATCAGCCTGATCCTGATCAGCCAAATCGTTCAACCCCTCCCCCCTGGGGTCAGGGGTCATCAACGTTTTCACATAGTAACATATGGCATGTGATATATCATTCGAAACCTCTTGTCAAGTAAATCACTTTACCATAATCAGTTTTTGCATACACAGCTCCCTCTGGCAAAAATCACCAAAAACATCATTTTTTCACCTTCAATACCACTTATTGTCGTCGAACAAAATCAATATCATCATGAATCATATTTTATGATTATATTTGATCATTATCATCATAATTCATACAAAAGAGGCGTTTTTATATCGTATTTGTAGCGGTTTATTTTGCCAGACTTTAGTTACGATGACCTTTTTTGTGAGACAAACAACGGAAATTGGCATGTACGCTAGTTTAAATGTAAGTAGGGTGATACATTCAAACTCAGGTTCTATTGGGTCACCCGGCTTACGATTTTGCAGGGTATTTGGGTATTATTCAAAATAGCATGCATTTAAATTTAGCCATAGAAAACTCGCCAAGATACACCCTGTATACGTAGACCCATTAAAACCCACTACCCGTTAAAACCCATAAACCGCAGGTTTAGACCATGCTTGAAAGCAAGTAATCATGAAACCCCAAAATGTCGTTTTATATTGTCGTCAAATATCTGTACTTTAAAGTCAGGAAAATGTTTAGATCAAATATATCATTAGTTTTAGACATGGTGCTCAATCTGGCAGTTTTTAAATAAGTTTACCTGATTATTTCTACTATGCAGTGTGAGATGCGCTTGTTTTTGAACATAAATTCGATCGAAAGAACGAGTTTCAGTTTTATGCACTAACGCAATGCCTACTCAAAAGTATATTAACGAGGAAAAAACTGTAAAGTACTTAATTTTGCATGAGGAAAGGTAGAATGGATGATGGATGAATCATGTAGTTCCTTTGCATTGCCATTCCTTCTATCTCTTCTGGGTTTACCGCTATCGGCAACTAAAATTATTAATATATTTAAATAGCTGACTTGCAGTAATATTAAAATGAATGAATAACAAATAGAAAAACAAAAACATTGTATAATTAGTTGAACAACAGGATACTCGGAAATGGCTGGTGGGGGATTTTATGTCGTTGTTGTCTTCAGACTAAGGTCCAAACCAAAGCCATACCGTTGCTATAAATATGAATGAATGAATAAATAAAATGAACTTTAAAGAAGACTTATTGTGTAAGTAGTTTAACAGCATGTTGTACCAAAATGGCTAAGAAAGATTTTATTGTTGTTGTTGTTTTTGTATTGTTTTGCAAAGGCAGTAAGAGTAGCTTGTGATATCGTGTGGTTAATTTGAAATTAATTTCAATGTCAATTCTGATTCAGATCATTTCAAAACTTGTAGACTGCAAACCACTACTATTCATTTGAACCAAAAATGTTTATGATAATCATGGAAGATAATACGTTGCTTAATTTTTATCCGCTTTGAATTAGAACTGGATAGTATTGTTACAACATTTTCAAATACGAAACTTTAATTGGTGGTTTGTAGCATCCAGAGAATAGATAATACACAGAAAAGCAAAAGAAGCTTCGAAGTGAGGATTCTTCGAAAACTAAATTGCCCAAATTCGCAATTTGTTGGGAATTATAGCCAAAATACAGTTTTTCTAAAAAGCATGACATTTTTGACATATTCATAATTTTTGAAACAATTATTATATGCATAATGATCAGTGGTAGGAGTGCTTTCGGATGATATGCAACATGGGTTTTATAAAGCAAGTGCAGGAACATGTGAATAATTTGAGGTAAAGTGACTCACCTGTGACGTCAGGAGAAATGCTGGGACAACCAAACAGGGCAATTTAAAAAAAGTCATATATTCTGTGTGAGGCGCGGGAAATTACTTGAACTTCTCGCTTCAGTACATATAAATAAATAATACGCAATGAGCCAACTTAAACTGCTTATGACACTAAATTAGAGCTGCACAATATTTTTTACCATACAATAATAGCTATATGTTATTTTTGTGCAAATACTACTGTAATCACTCAAAAATCGAAAACATTTGGTTAAATGTCAAACTAGATTATACGGCATCAATAAATAAGAATGTTTATAAAACTACACTAGTGTTTGTTTTCGTTTACAGCTTGTATAAATGTTGCTTCGAACTTGTTTTTATGAAATTCAAATCACAAACAACTTGCCTTAAGCCCGTTTCACTATCTGTTCATCTGTGCGGGGAAAGGAAAAATATTTCACGTAAGACCAATTTTCATCATGTATAAACCTATAGGTACTAAAATGTAGAAAAACTTTTGCTGGAAAAGTTTTTTTGTTTCTGCAAAGAAACACAAAAGCAACTGTTTGTCTTTTTGATTTTGAGAATTATTGAGAAAAATATGTCAGCAGGCGTATGAAGTGTTGTTTAATTCCTGTTTTAAATTCAGAATTTTGAAAGGAAAGATGCATTTTAAATATAATCCTTCGACAAAAACCGAACCAACTAAAATATTAGTTGCTACTATTAACCCTCGCCTTTCTTTTGTGGGATGACATTCGGTGCCTATTTTTTTAAAGAAATAACAAACAATAATATCTGAGTACAGCATGAATTATGCATAGTTTAAAAGAAATTTGTCCGGTAAACCAGAACGTGTTTTCATCATTTCAGCTGACATTAGTTTGTAAGTGTTGAAAACTAAATTGAGAGTAAAATTTGCACAATTTATTTTCTAAAACGGGTGACCGCAAAGCAAAATTAAAGCATAAAGTGAGCTACCTAATACCTAAACAGCTTATGATATGTCAATATTCTATGTATTTGTCATATATTATGTTATATGAAAAACAGATTATATTTTACATTACTTATGGGTTTACAGACACGCTTGGTTTACTTGCATAAAAAATCAATAATGATATTAATTAGTTTGAGTAAGCACGATGCCACAAACACGTCATGCCTAACGATACGTGTAGATGTTATGTGTTTTAACTTATCAAATTGCGTTTTACATAAACATTACTAAGCTAAGACATGTAATAATAATAAGGAAGGAAGCATTTACAAGCAGGTGACTTGAAGGCAGACGCCAGTACATATTTAAATATTTTGAATTTTGAAACCACTGTGATACTGTTAAAGCTGTATTCTTATTTTGCTACACTTCATAACATATCACTGATTGATTTATCAAAAACACTGGTTGCAATTTATTTAAATTCTAACAGTTAGTTAAAAAACATTCTAATTTGCGATCCTCAATACAAAAATTTGACAATAAACACGACTAGCAATACGGTGTCTTGCTTTAACAAAGTTCCATGAAACTTGTTTACATGTTTGGAAATACTTCAGCGTTAAGTAGACTTGTCAAACCTGGTGATAAATTTCGTTGACAAAATGGGTTCATCCTCTCAGGTCTTATTGAAAGCTCAAACATTTAAATTCGCTGAAATGACATACCTAATATGGGAGCTATGCAGTTTATGCTTTCTTACAAGCGCGACTCATGAAACCAGCCAAGATCTTGTATCAAAAAATTTTCCGGATATCTTAAACTCATTTGAAGGTTGTATAATCCGTGTTATAAATTTTAACGGAGTTGATTACATCAATGCCAGCCTAACTGTCCCGATTATACTTCTACGCTACTATTCAGTACCAGCTTCTGATTGGTCTACATTAATTCCGGAAGAGATATACAAAAGAAACCAAACTGCCACAAATGTATATCTAAATCAACATGAAGAAAGACCAGCAAATGACTTATATTCCAATCCAAATGCATTATCTAGTATATACGTGAGAAACACAGTTTGCGAGGCAAAAGTTCATTTGCACCCACCACCTGAATCAGTTTCACGTAATTTATACATTAAAGACGACCGAGGTAAATACATAAAGGATCCTCAGTTAATTGATCTCATAAATAATTATGATCAGCACAAATGGAAAACTGGATATTTTTTAACAACTTTAAAAATATATCTGCTCGTGTGTCACCATTTAGAAAGGAGCTCAAGCGTAATTCGGCACTGGAGGGAAAGCATCCAAATTTTCCCTTCATTTCCACAGTTCCAACCGGTTTTATTTATTTGGGAAACCTACTTAAATAGATTTTATTACCAATGTGATTACTGCATTAAGTGTAAACCTTATATCATCCGTAGATTGGCACATATTCCTTCAACAAAATTTGGACTTATGGAAATATTACGTAAGCACTATCAACCCTCACCATATTTTCGAAATGTGATATTCGGTCCCTACTATTCTCAAAACATGGACAAGAAATATTACCGCAATAAAGCAAATATATTAAAAGAAAGTCGTCTACGGAATAGTGAAATGCTTTCAACTTTTCAGTATGCATTAGGTGTTCACGCAGTTGCTATACTGATGCCAGATAATGTGACTGCAGAGGTAACAGATCGTTTTCCTAACGACATGAATATCAAAAGACGCATTTTGCTACATGGCTGCCCAGGCGATGGAACAGTTTTGTATGCTTCATCTTCAAGACCTGGCCTTGTCAGGCATACAAGTTCAAATTTTGTTTCTTTTCCAGTGAAATCTCTAATTATGATCACAGACCGTCTGAGATTTGTTAGTTGTCATCGGAAACATCTAAATTGGATACATAATCTTAAAGAATTGACAGTTTCCTTAGATTTAACTACTTGGCTTCTTCTAATTTCAACGATTGCAATATTTTCAGTTGCGGTTTCCCTATCCAGTTGGGTTACAAATTGGGTGAAACAATCCAAGGAAAAGCTTAGAACCTACAGTGTATTTGAGTTAGGATTTTTATTATATTCAACCTTTCTTGATCAAGGCGTGGGATTATTTCAAAGGAAAATCTTTTACCAAAATATTGTGTTATTTTGGGCATTAATATTTCTGCCAGTTATGTTCTTAATTTTGAATAATGTGTACAAAGGCGATAACATTACGAGATCGACAGTTTCCCCAGCATTAGTTCCTTATGATGAATTTAAGACCCTTGTAGACAACAAATTTGACATTTATGTACTTCCGCACTTATTGGGTGGGGGTGAACTAGCTATGGTTCCCCAAAAGTCAAGAATGGAGCGTCCATTTAAACAAGGTAGTGATCACGAAGCATTTCCGGTGGTTTCACAACTCTGGTTTTATATTAATTTGCAATATTCCATAATTTATAATACACTTAATCAGTTGTTTGGTGAAGTTTTGCCTAGAGTTGCATATTATTTACGAAATTCAAAATTATTTCCTTTGTGGCCAACAGCGGAAAAACTTGAATCTGCTAACTTTCCCTTTGAGCAGCTTGTCAGTCCACATCTTGAAAAGTGTGTGCATTCGGCGGTTATATTAGAAGAAAATATTGCGAGGATTGTTTATAGAAATTTTACAGAAACTGGAGCCCCTGTATTTTTTGGAAGAGATATCATTTATGAGCATTTGCGAGGCCTCAACTTTTTTGGACATTTTGATAAACGAACAATTTGGAGATCTCAAATGTTTGGGGAAAGTGGGATTATGGAGTGGTGGAGTAAATATTTTTCTCGATCAGTTGAAATATTTGCACACTTACAACAACGGATTTTGAATAATGGCTCAAGTGATGTTGATGGGGATATTCCTAGTAAAACTGGAAGTCAAAACAGTATGATTCTGTTGATCATTCCATGTGCAGGCATAATTGTATCTACACTACTTTTTCTGTTATGTGAAAACGGTCTTAATGTACGCTTGGCTTGTGAGAACGGGTCAGTAACATTTTGTGGATTTGTGAGTCATAAGAAAGCTTCAAAAGTAGACAAAATTCCAACTGTTTTACTGCTAGTAAAATCCAGAAACGTCAGTTAAGCACTACTCATCAGCAAGCCGATGTTAAATTTTAAATTAATCATAATATATGTGTGTACATTCAAAGTATGTTAAAAGGTTTAAAATGTATGCTTCATTTTTTGGATATGGCTTAAAGACTGATAAAAATTCATAGATTTTAAGTTACTAGACATCAGCCAGAGTTTTTGACACAAGTCACAGAACTCAAGTGTTTTGTAAATAGACGAGCGAGAGAGCTACACAAAAACATACTAATAAGTTATAAATCTACTCAATAATACCTTGGCACTCCAGTCTACCTGATAATTTAAGCCTTATAGGTGGAAAGTTATGAGGTTAGTACGCAATAATAATGTGTAATTGTAGTTGAAAATATCTTTTTTTGCTTTTGTCGTTCAGAGTAAAAAAGTAAATTTATTTTGGAGTCAAAATGCCCAAATGCCATATCTGTTAACGATTTTTGCTTATATCAGCTTGTCAATTAAGACGTTTACATTTATAATAAATTTATTACATTTTCGAGTATTTAAATCAAAATTTCAAAATGATTGTCAACACGAAGCAAGAATTTTGAAAGTTTTTAATTATTGAGGAGATTGTTCAAGAGAGCTTTACGAAGGACAATATTTTTAAGAGAAGTAAGTATTTATTATTGAAGCATGTCTTTCTGGACAGAACGGCATAAAAAATTTATGTAGGTATGTCTGCTTAGCTTGATTTGATTTTCTTTCAATGATATAACTTTTTATAGTTTTAAAGATAATTTGAAACCTCGCAGGGGAATAAATAATTACTGGTATGACAGTCCGACATGCAACCTCTGGCTGTTTTGCTTCTTCAACACACGCAAAAGCTTTTAACTTCTAAATAAACTTCATTGAAATTATCCATCCGAATAAAGCGATATAAGTGTTTTTTTCGTATTTAAATGTATTAAAAATATATCTGTCATTTCCAGCAATATCATTTCTGTCTCCAGCGACGTCCATAACTCCCTTCCATATTTTGAAAGCCTTACTACCCATCTTTTTTTATACTGTTCATTATATCAACTACTTATTCCCTAGCTTACTAAAAGCATTTTAAGCTTGGTCGCAACTTTCCCCTGGTTTTATTTCCTTAAAAACTGTAATTGTCATAGCCACCTCCGAATTCGTAGTTACGTAAACATCTCGGGTAAATCATCAATTTTGAATAAATACAAGTAATCACACATCACAAATAAAATTTTTTGGTAAAAAACAACTTAAAAATAACTTAAAACAATAATACCACCGATTGTTTATTTACACCAATCATGCTATTTACTAAAAAAACTGACGTGCAGATGTCAAAAGGGAAAGGTGTTTATCGGAGGAGGAAGGCATTATTGCATATTTATTACATTTTAAGGAGACTTTTGAGCACGCAAACCCATGAAAATACTTCAAAATTTATAAGCCAGTCAATGTTGTTTTTGCTAAGCACGGTAACCCAATTGTGCTCAAGAAGACTATATAATTATATAGAGTCTTCGTGTCATATCTATCAACCTTTTAAATAGGTTTGCGTGCTTACAAGAACGATATCTCTAATTAGCTCAGACAGAATACCCAACAAATCAAATAACTTTCTGGTAAATGCTCGTATTAATAAGACAATTGTTTACAGGAATTCCAAATTACGAGGATTATGAGCTTGATTCCAATAAAAGGTTATGCTACTTATCATCCAAGGTTGTGTTGTACGGGTACCCACTTGGCTCACAAACCTTTATTCGTTTGCGGATTCGATCATAAGCGAAAAAAAACTGTCGTGTCATTTGCCAAAAAACTTGAAGATTCCCGTTTTAATTTTAACATTAATTGGTACCGCGTTTCTGATTTCGCATTCGAAAATGCTTGTCATAACTAATCTCATTACCGACCTCCAAAAATCCTTAAAGCTCATGCGATATCTGACCCCAGGAATGTTACGAAATCCTATAGAAATTCATCCAACACCCAATGGGTCTTTCACCTTCAAAACGAGCACAAAGTTCAAAAATTTTCACTGGAAGCTATATGTTTCAAATTCAATTATCAGTTTACTAATTTTGTTCTACAAAATTATATATGATTGCCCAACTAATATACATAAAGTCACAACAAGCTGCATCATGTACATATATTTCTTAGTGCTGATCACTCTTATCACGATGGAAAGACGCTCAACAGAGATAACTTATCTATTCAACGAATTCATCTCATTTGAATCAAAAGTAGAACGGGAATTTCTTTTCCAAAATCGTCTGGAAATAAAGTTTGCCCGATTTTGTGTCAAGCTTCTACGACACAGTTTTGTCAACATCTGCGTTGGATTGGGTGGAAGTTCTGTTCTCATGCCGTTAGCGCCATGGAACATACTTCCAACATGGGTATCACAGTACCAATTCAACGCTGGAGAATACTTTGGAGTTTCAAAAATCCTCTGGAAAACAGCCACCGGATTATTTACGTACTTGTCATGGCGAATAAATGGAGACTTTGGGGAAATATCAATGGTTCTTTCCCTTCTGGCTGGAACATTCTGCTTGTATACAACTTGCCGTGTAGTTAACAGGTAAACAATTTAATTTTGCTTCAGGAAAAAAGTTGTGAAAATTTTTGAAGCAAAGAATTTGTTTTTTCGTAGGAAATTGAGCGCTGTAAGAACAATTGGAAATATCGAAAATGTTGTCCATTTACATCGTCAATTTCAAATTTTCTGTGGGCTCTACAACTATATAATGAAGAAAACTATTGTACTTGGGTATGCTATATGTTCCCCGTTACAATTTTGTATGGGAGCATTCATACTCATCAGTCAAAAATCGAATTGGGATATTTCAATGTTGTTGGTATCCGTGAACTGTATGTTTCTTGGCCAATCAATGAATCTTGTTTGCTTTACATTTGCAAGAAAGATGTTTGCCGAAAGTGGATATGTAATTGAGAAAGGCTTAAAGATGGGAAGAAAGAATTGTTTCATTCGAAACTCGCATATTCGAAAAAGGATTAATGCGTATTTTAAGTCCTTCCAGAGACAGAAAGTTTATTTCTTTGATACAAATTATTTTGATAATTGTACTCAGCTTGTGCTGTTTCAGTTCTCGATTGACCAGGTAGTCAATATTGTGCTGCTTGGTAATAAAGTGTAGAAATGAATCATACTGTAATTAATAGGGAAAAACAATACAATGGGTGAAGTAGGTAGTAGGTTTGATGAATCTTAAAAATAATTTAATATGAATCCGTAACCTTCAATGAATCCACATGAAAATGTCGAAAGTGAACTCCATGACATGTGTTATTAGAAGGTTACATTAAATATTTCCCACCTTCAAAAGTTTATTATAAAATATCAAAAAATTCATGTAGCGTAATTGTGCTTCTTCACATGTAAATTTGAGGTAAATATTTTATTAAAAACAAGCGTTTATTTGAATCTTGCATTACCGCATTAAACTTATTTTCTTAAACGATCATGTTTCATTACATCCATAAAAAAATTGTAATGCTACTTGATTTTTAATACGATTATCAAAAATGCATCAGAATAGTTAAAGTACGAGTCGTCACATCTCTGTTCAATCTTTACTAATTCCATATGCATTATTTCTGGATGGTTGAAATACTACCTTGTTACTTTTATAAAAAAAGCAAAAGTTGAACAAATTTAAGTGTATAAGAATGAATAACGAAAACGTTTTCTTATATTTTGCAGTTTGTACTCTAAGTTAGAAAACAAAGTTGATGATGCAATCTTTTTTGACTGGAATGTTCTAGAATTTTTTTTGCAGAATGAAGTTTCACTGAATACTTTTATACGGTCATTAATCCGTGCACACAATGGATGGTGGAAATTGATATGTGATGACTCATCACAGTTTATAAATAAATAAACTTTCTATTAAATTCTTTAAAGTGAGATTATGCAATTAAAATTCCTTTAATATTTCAGCTCCTTCCTATGAAGCAACAAAGTTTCGTAATGTCATATTTTATATAAATGAGATTTTGAAATCGGTTTATTCCAACGAACTTTAATGAGGTTGCATTCCATTCCAACTTTCAAATATTTCAAGTGAAATTTCTGAAGTTTCCATTGTTTTAGTTGCTTGAGCTCAAGAACATTTATGCAGGTCACATTCCCTTGTTATTGCGTGAGCTAAAAAAATCATATAAAAGAGGAGAAAATCGTACAGTTCTGCATCAGAAGAGCTGTAAGCTTCCCAAAGGTGAGTTTCTCTTTTACCCTTTCTAAAAACCAAAGTCAAAAACTATTGTCATGTCTCCGTTAAGGAACATTTTTGTTGTGGCTTGCGTTGCATTGCTGGTTGTTGGGAATGTCTTGGGAGGGTCTAAACCTGCAAAGAGGGAAACAGCGCCAAGCAAGCAGGAGGGGGAGGGTGGTGAGGGAGGGGATTGTGGAGCACAGTGCCTAGGGGATTATACACCCGTATGCGGGGTTGATGGGCAAACATATTCCAACGAGTGTCGTGCAACAAGTTGTGGTAAGTTTTCAACCCAATTCAAATTACTTTGACTTCTTAGGTTTAAATTTAAATTATGTTTCATTGGCGTAAATCTTTTATTGTATATTTCAAATATGCTTATAGGTGTCGCAGTAGAGCATGAAGGAGAATGTATTTCAATTGATGTAAAGAAACGACAGCCTTAATTGGTAATTGCACCCGGAAATTCGTTGTAATCATTGAAAAATTTATAAATCTCTAACTTCCTGGTTTTATTTTGTGTGATTTCAGTTCCCAGGTCTGTTTCTTTTCAGTGTGTTTCATTTAAACAATGTCTGAAATAAAGTTATAAAATGACAAGAAATCAATTTCCAGTTGTTCCAATTCTTTTTGCATGATATTCATCATTACACTTGTTATAAAGCATTGAATGTTTCCATCCGAACATTTTCATATCTTCGTTTCTGCCACTATCGCAATTCTGGTGTGGTAACATGCTCACTGTTGGAAGTTGCGAGGGCGTTTCTTTAACATTAAGCAGCTTGGACAACCCAAAAATTACTGTTTAGGGATCTCAAGCAAAATTTGAAAATTGTCGAAATTCATTTGTTAATTTTTCATGAGAAAGTATCAAAAACTGCGTAGAAATACAAGTTTAAAAATTATATGCTGTGGAGTGCAAATTGTCTAGTTGATGCAAGAATGATACGAAATAAAAATGCAAAACAAAACCGTAAAGAAAGCAAATTAGTTCTGAACCTTTTTTGAAATACATAACAAGTCACTACTTATATGAAAAGTGTTGGGCATGTTTTACATATTTAGTTTATCTGGATCAACTTACGGTTAGTTCAAAAACCTAATACATAACAGTGAATGCATAAAAACTCCTCACTTCGATAGCACCATGCAAAATTAAGTGAAATATGTTGTTAGGAATTTTTTTTCACAATCTCTTTTACCACATAAAATTAGCCCGATTCTCATAAGCAAATATGCTTCATAATGTTCATAGTTATGTTATTACTTAGATATGATATTGCCAGGAGATAAAACAGAGCATTGGAAAGTTTTCCACGCATTATTTGTATCATGTAATGTCTCAAAGGATTGATTTTTATCATGGGCATTCCTGCGAAAAGATTATGGTGGATTAACGTTTGACATACCTCAGTTTTTAACTCAAATAACCTTTTCCGAAGATTCGTAGAAATTAAATTTCTATTCTTCTATTGTTCATTCACAATTTGCATTACAACTTGACAACTGTGTCGTATTTCCGGACATGGAAATTCTTACGGAGCACGGGAGCGGTGCTCCCAGGGTTTTTTTTTCGTGACCAGGGATTGGGTATTGACCAGGGACCCGTGTTTTTTTTTGCTCACCAGGGTTTTTTTAAGGAAAATCAGGGATTTTCGCCGAAATTTTAGCAAATTTCAGGGTTTTTTTTTGGTCCCACCAGGGATTTGTTTGGGGTGATCAGGGAAGGGTTTCACCATGAATTTTTCAGGTTGACCAGGGATGGCAAACTTCGTGCTCCCGAGCCATTTGTAAGAATTTCCATGTCCGAATTTTTCTTTTCTTTCTAGTCAGATGCCAGATGCATGGCTTTACCAGGATTTGTCGCTCATTGAAGTGAAATTCGAAAAAAAGATCTTTCCTGTTACGGTTTTCATGGCATCGGGAAATTCATCATTTGAGTTGATCATGTCGCTGTCCTGAAGATTCTAAACCCATTTATTGAACACGAGTATTGTGGTTGCAAAGGTTGAATCAATGTATTCATCGCTTTCGAAATCGCCAATCCACTGACGGTAGCGCTGCAAAATTGATTCCTCAATCGACTTGGATTTTACTCTATGCTGACCCATGGTGATAGTGATGACCATGTATGAATGACGTATTATAGCTTGGGAATCTTGGAAGAAGTAGAAACTGAATACGTATTTCAAAATCGAAAACTAATAGCTGCAAATAAATATGTGCAGGTGTGTTTAAATTCAGTATTCTGAATTGTCATTATTTGGAAAGTCACATTTATGGTAACGAATTTGTTTGCGCAATATGACTCGAGTTTGAAAACATGCACAAGATTTGTTTTACGAGCACAACTCGTTAGGTTATAACTGGAAAGCTTCTTTAGATCCTGCTAAAAAATTATAATTGCGTAAGATATATATCTGATATTGCTGGTTCTGGTTTAACTTGATGATTTCTCTCCTGAAGCACATACAAGATTGCAAATGCATACAAAGGTTCGCCATACCATACCAGGTATATACATTCTGATTTCATTAACCTAAGGCAAAGAAATTCAAGTTGAATAACAAAAAATGTTGTGAATTCGAAATAGCATAATGACACATGCACACCATGCATTGACCTTTTTTCATTTAATACCTTACCTCTGAGATTATATTATGTTTAATATGTACATATAAGCAGTCTTCTGACAATAGTAAGACATCAAGATATCACATGAATACCTAAAAACATTGTTGTCTGAATTGTCCAGCAATTTTCCACAGATTGAATGTCGTGACAAGAAAAGTTGAAAATGATTAGGAGTATTAGTCGTTGAGATTAATATGTTTTGCTATGTTATGTAAAATCATTCGAACTGATTGTGAGAGGAAGTTGAATCAGCGAAACATATTATCAAAATGCAACAGCACTGCAGCTAACAACACTTTAAACTTCTGATTATCAAAAATAATATACATTATTACTATTAGTCAGTACCAGCATATAACTCGGCTAAATTACTAACTTTATGCATGCTAAAACATTAGTTTGAATTGAAATGCTTTTGGGTTCATCGTCATCATCAGGGAGGTAACATGAATATGATGAATGGCTAAAAATTTTCATGATTTGCAAAATAGATTCTTGCTTTTGCCTAGGCAATTGACACTTGGGTTTGGACCAAGATGAGCAAGGAACTCCATATCAAAGGGGATGATGAGATGTACCTGGAATTTGAAATGATGAGAGAAATCATCCAAAATTGATTATGACTTTATGACTGTAATGGCCAGGTATTAAATATGTATCATAGTATATAGTACCTTTATTCAATCGTGACTTTAGCGAAGAAAGAATGTGGTCATTGTACGATCTTTTCAAGAAAACTTCAATAAAAAACGCATAAAAATCTGAGAATTCACTTGATGGACTACGGGCTGCGAATTACTTCACACCAATAGTGGTACTAGTATTGCATATTATGCTATTGGCAACAATATGGCACTTTGTATTTAGAAGGCACTATACGGCAACAATACTGAAGTCAACGTCCATAAAATCCCAGCCGCTTTTCTCCTGAAGAAATGAAAATTAGGACAACTTTGACCCTTTGAGTCTCATGCACAACTACTGCAGAATCACATACGTTGTTTAAATTACGGGTCGTGATCAGCTAATTTTATGCCTTAGCTAATGTAATTAAATATTATGTCGTTTAAAATCTTTTCTATGATTGTTTTCACACTGGGTTTATATTTTCTGTGCTAAGATGTCTGCAAATCTACTTGAAAATTTATCATTTCAATTTTGGAGTCCATGCTGGAAACTTGCAAGGCAAACTAAGGCAGCAAATGACGAAACGATATTCTGTGTAAAGTTTCTAAAGATTTCAATTGTTCCTTTTCCAATGTCGACGATAAGGGAAAATGTTTCATTCGTTGCGTAAGTAAATTTGGATTATCTAAAATGGGTGGAAATTGGTTCGACATTTGGCGAGGCTACGCTGTGGTGGTTGTAATTGTCTCAGTTTGGAGGGAATGCAACCCGGTGAAACAAGCACAAGTCCACCTAAAACCAATATATATTGGTCAGATTGGGGTAAGTAGCCATAATTTGAATGTTCGGAAGCGTCAACAACAAAGGTCATTTCAATATAATTTCATTATGACAATATTTTTTTAAAGAATCAAACATTTGCATTTCCTCCACCCGGGAGCCGCCCAAAGCTTATATATCTTTCCAATGGGTACAATATATTTGACAATGTGGAATCATCGCAAGTTCCTAGGATTCAGCGACCACCATATCAGCAATATCAGTACTCTTCAAGTGCAAGCAAGGAAATATTTCATCCCCAGTTTCAGCTTGTCCCGAAACAAACAAATCTTATTATGTCACGATATCATCAACATCACCACCATGGCGTCTCAGCCGCAGTCAAGAAAGGAAAACCATGTGAAGATAAAAGACATATTATGGAACTCTTCCCACGAAATGAGGAAGAAGCCGCAAACACTTCCACGCCCACATCGTCATCTGATACTTCCGATGTTCAAACCTACACCCATCACACTGACGATGACTACGACTACGAAGATCCGCCAGGTCCTGGATGGGGTCCTTCATGGGGTCCTCCGCCACCTC
>JAQIXX010003713.1:0-18596 GCA_034700605.1 Willowsia nigromaculata | reverse complement strand
ACAACAATATGTTCTATCTTTTTCGAGGACAATCACAAAAAATTTTTGTTGATTTTGCCAGCATCTTCACCCCCTGATTGAATCATGTTTGCAGTACATTTTGTGATTTGCATCTCTAATGGAGAAATGTTGTACTTTCTTTTCCTGTGTCGCCTTTCTACTTCTTCGCACACTGCATCTTTTCAGCATATTCAACGTACACAATTTCATCACGTGAGAGTGAGAAGTACAACCGTTGCAACGCAACGGTGAGCTTTGCGAAACTACAATGTGGCATGAGGAAATCTTGGACGGTATTCTTACTAGCAGCAGCACTTAGCGGCACGGTGAAAAAGTATCCCCAGTGTTAGACTTGGGTTAGAATTCGATGTGGAGAAATTCCAGCGTGTCTGTCTAGATGTCTTCTTTTTTAGACTACCTTTCTCTCAACGTCATCATGGCCCAAGCCATTCAAAAAATGCATGGGATGGGGAAGCAATTTTCATGCTTCTCAAGCTCAACTAAATCCTTATCTTTACTGATGCTATGCTTCTTTCATAAGGTAGCGTCCTTTCATAAGGTGATTTCTTGTTGTAACGAAATGCATTGTGTGGTGTGTTTAGGGGAAAGTTGAGATATTGGGAGTGGAAACAGTGGAATGAAATGAGCTAGCAAGCGCGACGCATCTCAAAGTGTAGCGTTCCCCCAACCAACTGCTTGAATGTAGCCAAGACTGTGGTCCATGTTGCAGACAGATGAGCAGAGGTAGCGGGAAGCCCACTGAAGGAGAGAGAAGGAGGGCAGCTAAAAAGGAGCGAACTGCTCTCAGCATTTTTGGTTGACAGAAAAGAAACAAAGCAGAAGAGGAGGAAGACAACAAGACAGAGAGAGAAGGCAAGACACAACACAAAGCAGTCGCTTTTGTGCAGTTGATGCGGCTATTCAGGCAACAACATCAAAACTCCCTTTCGGAAAGTTCCTTTGTATTTCGGATTTAAAATTAAATGTAGAATATTTAACTGTGGTTAAACATCTGGTGGGGGTGATTAAATTTTACTCTGCAAGCTTATCCTAATTTGTTTCGACCAATCTTCACGAAAATTGAAGTGACCTCTCACCTCTAGATCAGTTGTTGTTGAATTTTGTATTGGTTTTTTTACATTCAACATTAAACCCTTGCTTATACTTAAACCAGTGAGAAAGATTAGAGTTAATTGTGTTATACGGAGCAAGGATGTCAGGCTTTGATCAAAATCAAGTCTTCGTTTCGGCCAGTCGTGACGAGGAGGATGATGTGGAAAATGGCCAAATTGATCATCAACTGTACAAAAAAAGTTTGAAGGATTTCTTGCGTCAGTTCCAAGAGGGACAGTTTGGCTATAAATACAGGTTTGAATAATGTTTATATTGAGCTCTATACTAAATCAATCACTAAACTAATGTGGAGTAAACAATATTATGAAATATGATGTGCTTATAAATATTTTCATTACTGTCAACTGTGAATATAGGGATCAGCTTCGACGAAACTACAATATTGGGCAGTTCTGGATAGAAGTAAAGCTTGAAGATTTGATCCAGTACGATGAAGAGCTCTCTGCCAGAATCAAGGAATTTCCAACCGAATTTATCAATGTGGTACGTCTGTCACATATGACACAATTATTTTTTAAATGATGATACAGTTGATTCATGATTCAGTTTTTGTACTCACCTGACCAGTTGATAATATTGTGTGTTCTCTATTGCCAATTGCACAGTTTGAAGAAGCAGCGAAGGAAGTTGTTGATGAGCTTACGTCCCCTCGCCCCCCTGAACAAGATAAAGTGGAAGATATTCAGGTGATGTTAGTTTCTGATGCCGAGCCAATCAAAATTCGTGAGCTTCGTTCCGAGAAAGTTTCCAAATTGGAAAAAATATCGGGAATCGTACTAACTGCTACTGGAGTACGCTCCAAGGCGGTCAAAATTTCACTCATGTGTCGAGGCTGCAGATCTGTTCTTCCTAATATTCCTGTGAAACCTGGTCTTGAAGGATATGCATTGCCCAGAAAGTGTACCACTAACCAGTAAGAAAATATTCATGATTGGGAAATAAAATTACTAACGTTAGAATCAAATAGTGTCTGTTTACGCGTCTAATTTCACTCTTTTTTGCGTGTTTTAGGGGTACACAAGCTGGCCAAGTAAAGTGTCCTTTGGATCCTTATTTCATTCTACCTGACCGGTGTGACTGCGTAGATTTTCAACTTCTCAAACTTCAGGAGTCACCAGACTCAGTTCCATCGGGTGAAATGCCTCGACATATGCCAATGTATTGTGATAGGTACTTGTGCGAGAAAGTGGTTCCAGGAAATCGAGTGACCGTCACTGGAATTTATTCCATCAAGAAAGCCTCTCAACCTACCAAGGTTCGTCTAAATCATGATTTCAAAGTCACCAATGACCAAATATTTGTAATCCAACAAGTACATTTTATTTAATGATTCCAGAAAGGATCTGAGCACAAAAATACTACTGGAGTGCGAACGCCTTATTTTCGAGTATTTGGAATCCAGATGGAAATGGATGGCTCAGGGCGTTCTGCTAAAGTCAGCTACACAACTGCTGAAGAGGAAGAATTCCGGAAGTTAGCAGCTGCACCAGATTGTTACGACCGAATCGTCAAATCGATTGCGCCAAGTATTTATGGGTCAGAAGACATCAAAAAGGCTATCGCATGCTTATTGTTTGCAGGTATGTACAGTTACTGCTTCTCATGTTAAATAAATACTAATTATTAAGTGCTACATGAAAGTAATTGAAACAAACTTGTTTGCAGGCTCCAGAAAGCGACTTCCTGATGGGCTGACTCGTCGTGGTGATATCAACGTGTTATTATTGGGCGACCCTGGTACTGCCAAATCCCAGTTGCTGAAGTTTGTCGAGAAGGTATCGCCAATAGGAGTGTACACGTCCGGAAAAGGATCTTCCGCAGCAGGTCTTACTGCTTCCGTGAACCGTGACCCTGCTACGGTATTATATATTTTGTCAATCATACTTCTCAGAGTAAAGTACTCGCATCAATTAATTAGATGTTGTACTAACATGTGTACAATTATTTCTTGCAGAGAAATTTTGTAATGGAAGGAGGTGCCATGGTCTTGGCAGATGGAGGAGTTGTATGCATTGATGAGTTCGACAAAATGCGAGAAGATGATAGAGTTGCAATCCATGAAGCCATGGAACAACAAACTATTTCCATTGCTAAAGTACGTTTTATAAGCTAATCACTAATCATAATTTATATCAAACGCTTAAGTCTACTCGCTAATAATCAATCAATTAATACTTTTAGGCCGGTATTACAACCACACTTAACTCAAGGTGTGCTGTACTTGCTGCTGCAAACTCCATATTTGGAAGATGGGATGAGACAAAGGGCGATGACAACATTGACTTCATGCCCACAATTCTTTCTCGATTCGATATGATTTTTATCGTGAAGGATGAGCATAGCGAAGCCAGAGATACGGTAAGGACCAGCGATTATTTCATTATTTGATCTAAACCAATGACAAAATGATGAGTGGCGCTATTAAAAACAGAAGAGACATTTGTAAAAGATTTACATTGTTTCTCAATGATGCCATGCAAAGTGCCCAGGGGCCATCTGATTGAAGCAAAAATAGAATATTATAGAATTCACAATTCGACATCCATGAATTGAAATCATAAATATGTATTGTTTTCTTGTTTTTATTGTCAGATTATGGCGAAGCATGTAATGCGAGTCCACATGAACGCTCGGATGAATGAACAACCCGAGCAAGAAGGAGAATTATCATTGTTGTTTCTGAAGAAATTCATCGCATACTGCAAGGCGTAAGTACTTATTTGAGTACCTTTAGAACGCTGATTTTAGAACGATATCTAGATTTTGAAGAATTGCCGTTGATGATTGTCATTGTGGTTATTATTTAGAACCTGTGGACCACGTCTTACACTAGATGCAAGTGACAAACTGAAAAATAGATATGTGCTGATGCGCAGTGGCAACCGATGCAGGGAAGAAGAAGCTCATAAAACAAATCCAATCCCTATAACAGTGAGGTAAGCATGTTCTTCTTTTCCCCTTCACTTATCATTCTCTTTTGGACACACAAACATTCATGACAATAAGGTTGGTGTGTTGTTCGTATGCTTTAATAATATTGATGTTGAATTTGTTATACTTTCTAGACAACTTGAAGCAATTATCCGAATGGCGGAATCTTTAGCAAAAATGCAATTGAAGCCATTTGCCAGCGAAGTTCACATAGACGAAGCCCTTCGGTTGTTCCAAGTTTCAACGCTGGAGGCTGCAAACACTGGAAATTTAGCTGGTAGGTTAATTTTCTAAACCAACATGTTTCATGTAAAAGCATGCATGAAAAACTCAACTCTGTTTTTTATTCACAGGTGTGGAAGGCTTCACTACACAAGAAGATCACGACCTTTTGAATCGTATTGAAAGCCAGTTGAAGCGTCGTATGGCTATTGGAACACAGGTCTCTGAGCATACCATTGTGCAAGATTTCATGCGTCAGGTATTCCGAAAAATCTTATATTAATTTTTAACTCTATGCAAAATGGAGACGGCATTGTAACGCCTATTCAAATTCTTAACTTATTCTTACTTTATTTTTCAGAAATACGACGAGAGAACAATTCACAAGGTATTGTATACCATGATAAGGCGTGGCGAGTTGCAGCATCGTCTTCAAAGAAAAATGCTGTATCGTATGAAATAGAAATTCGATTTACATCCTGTGCAGCATTTGATTCAAATTGATAAAGCTGCTAATATTTTAAACCAAGTGACAAGTGTACAAGATTTTTATATTGTGAAGAAAATTTCGTTTTCATTCTTACAATTTGAAAGCAATTAAAGATTACAAGTATGATTCAGGACTCCCAATCATTTCTCTAGAATTTTTTTGCTCATTATGTTATTGTATGTATCTCATTATGTATGCCAGGTCACGTCACATGAAAGATGTAATTCTGCGTTGCTGATTTAGAGCGGAAACAGAAATTATTTCGAATGTTGATCGGATGAATTTTGGTTGTTGTATATTGCGAATGAAACAGTAGTCCCAAACCCAAAATATTTTGTCAATCAACCCTGTCTCGGGAGATTTTAGGAATCGTATTAATTTTGTAATATGCCTTGCATACTTTAACTTTTGTTTTGTTATTGATGAAATTACATTTTTCGTATTCATGACTTGAGAGGGTTTGTACTCTTTGATGCTGCTAAATAATTACATTGTTATTCAATGGGAATGGGAGGAAATAAAAATCGCTGGCGAAGGCTAACCACACTATAATGATCTCACCAGCTACGCACGACCAACTGCGTACTCGTATCACATTCCTGTATCACGCACGACAATAATTTCCAATTCACATGGAATGCGTTTGCTTGTTCATATCCCATATTGCACTTGTCATGTAATGCATGAGCTCATCAAAAACATACGCATGATATTATTTTGTTTCACTTTTTGTACAAATCCTCTTCAATTTAAATTGGAAGTGAAATTGTGACCACAATATTTGAGTAGAAGTATTTTCATCCGATGATATCGCGCTGAGCATATTAATTGAAAGGGCTCCAATCCAACACTCAACACCGTCATAATATAATACATATATGCAGGAATTGGAATTCACAAATATGAAATACATAATATTTGAAAAATGAAGTAATACGACCGAAAGGTGAAAGAGTAAAAAAATGGTTGTTGGAGGAATAAAATGAAATATGGTCATATGCCGTATTCCGTGTTCAAAAATTAATTATAATTATGAGTCGTAGTTGTGGGCTTCTAGAATTTTGCATAAACCAACAAATAAATATTCACGCATACTATAAATATTGCATAAAATGACTAGTACCACAAGCAGAAGTACTCAACTCATCAATCATTTGCAATTTTTTACTTCTAACTGTTGGAGTAAATTGATTACAAGTGTTCCATGTTTTTACGTTGGTAGAAGTATTATTTAGGGAGGATTACACAGAAATCACGACTATTGCTGAGAATCAAGTGATAGTGATGCCGATATTTCACAGCAGGTTTCACAAGACATTTTTACTTAAAACGAATCACAGGTTTAAATATCTCAAGAACTACAAGCGGGTTATTATAATATACTTGTTAAAGTTAAAGTAAACACTAAAAGTATAATATAAATTGAATTTTACTGAGTGTATGTATGAAAAAATCATTAAAATAAAACTAATTAGATTCTATGATTGGATGAAACTCCAAGAATATTAAACTTTAAATCTCGACAATCCAAAAATTCAAAAAATAACGAATGTAATGCGTCATTTCTGACTTCTAAAATTGTCGGTGGCGATCCGCCATTTATCGCAATCGGTCGTGATTATGATTTGTCTTGAAAATGGCTTCACAGTTCCCACACCAGATATTCGGTACAGACCTCCCAAAGTAATCATGAAGGATTTTTTCGAACCCACAGCAGTGCCTAGACAAAAATATTAATCAATATTGAAAGATTCCACTCTCATTTTTACATCAAGTAATTAATATGAAAATAAATTAATTTCTTGGAGATTCTTACTGCTAAGAGATTGACAGTCCATGGAAGTAACATTGAATGTCAACGAAGGTAGCTGAAGTTCAATGAACTTTTGAATCCCATCTCGAGAGAAAATTGGATTCCCATCCCACAGCATTATCGAATCTTCCAGATAAAGTTGTCCAACCAGCTTAAATCATCAATAAAATCAGCGGAATGAATACATTACGGCATACATATAGCGTTGACCGTTAGCAATAAAAAGTTGAAGTTGGAAGGAATGTATTAATTAGTGGTTCTATGAAGAATTATGAGGCTTACGTGAGGTTTCTTCTCCAGCATATCATGGAAGTATTGGGAAAACTGAGATGCTACAGAGGACGCCTCGTCGACTTGCTTTTGTTTCTCCTGTAGTAAATGGCAATAGGTTTTTTAAAATAATTTTAAACGGACAAGAAAATTCTTTAGAAATCTTCTTGGATGGAGTAGTGAATTTGTCATCCCGTGTCAAACGTAAAAATGCTCAAGTTTGCTATTTTCGGGTAAATATCCCTGGTATGGAAAAAACGGGTCCCCAAAAATCTCGGATTTTCAGGAGCATGGTCTACAAAAAGTTGTCAAATCCCTACCCAGGGTGTGCGAGAGGGGAACATTTTTTTCTTTCTTCATCCTTGACCAATGACCAAATCCCTAATTTCGTGCCTATTTTTCCTCGTTTAAGACGATACACCGATTTCGCGTTTATACTACTTATCACACTTGCAGGATGATAAAATTATAGCCCTACACAAGAACGAAAAATAAATAATTGAAAACTATTTTTACCTTTTCTGCTGCCATCAAAGTATCCACCAACATCCCATTTTCTTCATAATTACTATACTCCATGCTTTCACGAGAAACCCTTCCCTGAGCCAAGTCTCACTTCTCCTACTACTTTCTCCTTTTCACCTGAAAGTTATAAAGCAAATACTATTTAAGACATGCTCATGCTAGTTGTTCGTTGTGTGTAAAGCTAGCTTATCGCCTGACCAAGGCACATTTAAAAGTACAAGTTTGATTTTTTGCGTATTTTTAAGAATCACGTATTTTATTGTGTTGGAAAATATATGCTCCAAAATGTTGAGTTCTCAAAAAAGAAATCTTTGCCAATGTCAGATCACAACAGATACATCCCAATTAAGGGAAGGTGCAGAAGTTTGGTTATAGAAGAAGATCCCTCGGGTCCTCCATACATGCGTTTCAGCACATGCCAACTATTGGAAAAATGTGGTCCTGTCCTAAGGACCAACTTGGATATACCCCAACTAGCACGTGGTCACAGACAATACGCCATCATACAAAAAAGTAGATTTGTCTACATACCCATCCATGCGCTTTCTCCATAGAGATTATTAGCTGACTGGGTCTATATTATTTCATCAGCAACGTAATACGTAATTGACTATCACATTATGCTACTGCAATTTTAATTTTGTTTGATGGTGACTTCATTGCTCCATCAGCAACCCTTAGCACTTGTTAACCTCTTTCTACAGGTTTTACTTCCTTCCCCCTTGTCAAACAATATTATGTAGAACAAAATAAAGCAAGCTTAGTTTATTGTAGAGGCACTGTACCTAGTTACTTGGGCTTTAATTTTGTGCTAATTAACGTTTATGATTTTTCACTAATTAATTTGTTATTACAAATTTTAGACCTCTGTAAACAAACCATAATATGATACATCTTTTGTCGGCAAAAGAAATTCAGCTGGATAAAGATTAAAGGAATATTATGTTTACCTTTTACTTAATGTCTTGTCTTAATGTCTTGTATTGATGTGCTTTAAACTGACTTGACGTCCTGTGATTTCGTCCTTGTTCAGTAATGTGTGCTGTTTGACATCTATTTTATTGTGTAAGTTTCTTGGGCTCGCTCATCTCCATCTTCCATTAACTCCATCCGGAGTTAGGCATGCAGAAAATATGCTTGATCAGCTTCGGTCAGAAGCATTCTAGGATTTTCTCAATTTCTTTTTTTTTGCATACTTGCAGTTTATCTCTTTCATCTATTTCATACGTTGACAAACTTCCCAAAGTTTATTAAATTAAATGCTTTTGTTGCAGACGCCAATATTAACATGACGAGGGAATATTATTAATATAATGAGATGTATAGGAGATTTATGTACTTCGGTATACATATTTTACTCAAACGAGCTTCGTTGCTGTCATTACCTAACTTGTAAATGATGACTTTGTCGCTAAACAGAAAATGCATAGAATTGGCAATTTTAAGAAACTTCACTGACACTAAACTAAAGTCTCATTTATTCATATATTCTAACATCTCTGTGCTGGAAACTTATCTTCATGAAAGTTAATTGTGTAATGTGTAAACCATACCTAAGAGCCAATTAAGAATGATATGCCAATTTATGCTAAAACGATAAATGCCCCATTAGTACATGTTAACATTTTTAAATTCATTAGATTTCATTCAAAGGAAAGATAGGCGTTTGTCGTTAAATTACTCAGCTAAATAGTACTGTGTAGTGGCAAGCTCATTATAAATGATTTGCATCACGCGTGAAATGATAATGGTACGGAGATAAGGGTTCTATGTGGGCAGTATGTCGTATGTCACGACTATGACCAGACCAGAATTCTATTTCCATCACTGGAGTCGAGTAGCCCCTCTCAAAACGTAACCTGAGAAACAACTTGCACCAGTTGCACCACATCATATATCAAAGATCATAGACATAGATATAGTTGTACAGACGACTGTACAGATTGCGATATTGCAATCAAATAAAGCTAATGCGATAAGATACAATAATCATAATTGGTTTAACATAGTCGGAGCTAGAAACTGTATCCGTCAAATGTCATTACTCATTAGTGATGAATGATTACTCACAATACATATAGAAATTTTTATATTCATGAATGGCTTGATTTGATACACAATTTCTTTATGCTTGTCTCTGTAGCTGTCGGTTGTTTTCTATTCTGCCAGTTTGAGCTTTGTTGCTTTGTATTAGATCTGAACTGAACCACCAGCATTCGCATCCAGAAGATCAAGTGCGGTAATAAAGTAATTTCATAAATGAAACTGCTTTGTTTTCATTTTATTTTGGTTTTAATTCTAGTAGTCCAAACTTTTTATATAGCTAATCGTAAGTGCATATACGAAGCAGAGAATAGAGAAATATGATAATCATGAAACTGCAGCAATAAACTATGAAAAATAATGAAATTTGAGAGCATACGTAATATATAGCAGTTTAACTCTCTTCATTAATAATACTTTAACAGATTAAACCATTTAAAAGAAAGAATACTTTATTGTAGACAAATATTCCAATTAAAACTGGCTGGTGTCACTTCTTCTTTCAAAGCTTAATTACTATAGTTCACTATGTTTTGTACTGGATTGTTTTACTAATTTTGAATACAAAGTAATAATTTGATAGTTTATTAACTTAAAGCACATGCATAATACATACATAGGTTTGACTGACTGGCTCGACTGGCTATACGGAAAAAAAAGAAGATGAAGGAAACGCAAAAAGTAGATGTGACATTCAGAAATCTGTCTGAATTATAATTTTCAGATCAGAAACAAGCTTCCACATGAAATACCCACCACACAAGAGTGCAGAGTTATTAGGCTGAGAATCTAACAATAACAATACATCATCCTTGAGAAGTAGAAGCACTTGTAGGCAATGCAACCAACCACAAGAATGATTCTTTGAGTTTGGTGGAAGCACTAGTGCTAGTGGTGGTGGTGGTTGACAAGACTTGATTTGATGGGTTTTGCATGGTTAAGCACAAAATGAGTATGTATGCACTACAATACTGGTAAGTCCCTATTGCCTGTTTGAGTTAATAACGCTGAAACGTCGGAAATGGTGAACTTTCAGAAGAGGCTCTCCATACTTCCAAAACCAACAAAATAATATAAAATATCTTAAACTATATCTTACGAGTAGGATGAGGATGCCCTTCCAGAATAGTTTATTGTCATTGCTTGGAAATCGGATGCTTATTCCTTAAGCTATGACCTCATATCTACATATGTATGGCCAATTTTATAAATCAAAATAATGAACGCACAGTGTTCAAAGACACTGTCGGAAGTCTATAATATTTTGTCGATGGACAATTGTAGTGACAAAATAATAGGCAGAGTATGGAGAGTCGTAAACTTCTGTGCTATCGGTGGGTCTATGTTCCTAGCAAAGTCCTCGATAGGGACACCAGACGAAAAGGAAAAGAAGAAAGTCAGATGTCACTTTCTAAGGACACTCATCTCTTTGTCGGAAGCTGTGCATGACGACAAGAAAGAAAGATATCTTTCCTTTTTTGAATATACATACATGTTATGATGTGTCATAGTTGTCATCTCAAACATGCTCAAAAATTACTTGACACAAGACAACTGCATGAAATGAATGGGTAATTCGTGCAGCTAAATATCAGCGTGTTTAAGGTTGACCGCTGTTTGTCTTATCTGGTGAACACGTCGCAGTGACTTACTTTTCCTAGAAGTTTAAAAAACTTCGTTAATGCATCCTATCAAATTCTTTGTTGTACTAACCATAAATCACGGGAACTATTCGTCAGCTATTTTTGCTAACACTTTGAGTCCTACGGTGATTAAGACTGCAAAAATTTATCTACAGAACTAGGTGCCAATAATCTTTGCCTAACACGACTAAACTTTTTCCATACAAGTAAGTATAGTCAATTTTGGTTACACATTTTGACTTGTGTGCTTATTTTCTTTTTAACTGAATATCAAATAAAGTATTTTCCTTACTAGTCTCATTCGTAATAATAATGTTGTATAGGTATATCTACATCAATAAGATAATGTCCTTCAAGATGTCGTCGTTAATCTGGGTTAACAACCAGCTTTTAGTTTTGGCAAAAGCAGATTAGATTCCAAACTTGCTAAACATCAGGAAAGTTTATACAAGTCAGCTCGCAATCAGGGAAAATTAAGTCCAAAAGGTTGTATCGAAAACCAAGTTTTAAAAAGCAACGAATTCCACAATCAAGAGGATTGCATTTTCATCATACTAATACATTTATAACAGCAACCATATCGATTGTGAATGTTGACCACATAAATGGTGGTATGATATTGTACACTACAAACTATAAATGTCTATACCGATGAGGTTCTCAATTCACAATTGAGGGAATGTCTCCTATTGTATCTTCTATTCTAGGTTGTAATCTGTATCTCGTGATGGATTTTATGTAGGGAAACTAGGAAAGATTATTTAAATTTAAAATGTATTTTCTTTATTTACGTTTCTCAGTCAGTTTTTATAAACATATTAACAATTGTGGGTATACTAACTTAAACTACGTTTAATGCACCTGCACCAGTTACAAGAGAGTTTCTAAATAAATTCGTGTTTATTTGTGAATGAATGTGCTCCTTTTACAACCTTGGCATAGCGTGTGACATGGTTGATGATATGGGGCTTTTCCATAACATTGCTTTCTACTTGCATCATATCTTACACCCTTCTTTTCTGGCTCACTCACACAACTACATACATGCTTCCATTACATCCATTATCCATTCGGATATAAATTCTTACCCGTTCCTACATATATGCAATCGTCTCTCCTCATCGTCTTATTCTTCTCATCATAAAAATCTGTCAGATGCATGCAGTACTCCTTTTTGTCATCATATCCTTGAGTAAATAGAGAAGCAAGCAACGTAATAGCTGGCTCATTCACTCTTCCTTCTTCCTTTCAGACAGACTATTTGACTAAAACCAACATTGCATAAAATATACCACTACTACCATTATGACTTTCTCCGAGGGAGCGTGTACACATTATAACTTCGTATGGTGTTACGGCATTCACGATAATAAATAGGCTTATACGTACTCCGACTGACGACTCTTAAATGTACTTCTCATTATTGAAACGGATATGTTGATAGTGGTGCTTTTCTTTGCCTTCTTTATAAGAAATGTGACTTTCACTTCACGTTGACTTGAAAGCATAATTTCACCACTCCTTTCAACTTTCCCTTCGTTCCATATATCCTCTCAAAATTCATCTATAAAGCATGTGGTTGTAGTAGTAAAAGCTGCATAATTGGAACCCCTGATGTAAATATATTATTACGACTCCATCATACAGACTTTCACCCACAAAAACATACAAAAGTTCACGTATCATCTGCATACATACATATTAATAAAAATATCTCTACATCAGATCACCATCATTTCCAAGCACATAAGCAAATGTGTGTTTGTTTGACTTTCTCTCCTTTTTCTACACCGTTGATTTAGATACCTCGATACCCCGCTGCTTTCTCCCTTTCAAACGAAAGCATGGAAAAGTAAAAATTCCATTATGTTAGAAAGTTAAGCTTCTTGTGTACGTTATAATCATGGTAATGATGATATGCTTTCTACTATGTGCATTCTGCAAAACTACAAGCAATAATACTCCTGTCAAAGAATGTGATTATTATAAGGATGTGCTTATTGCCTTGCTCCCTTTCAAGCCTTACTGAATTATAAACATATCCGCAATTTAGGGGTATTCTTATCATTTTTATTTTTACGGACAAAGAAGAAAGGATATTAATTCCGGTCTAATAATAACATGATAATATATGACTTCATGAGATGTGTATTCGTTTGTATGTATGGGATGGGAGTATCATGGAAATCTGTGCAGAAGGAATAAAAGGCAATTTCCTGAGAAAAGGAATATAGGGACTACTTCGAAGGCATCAATCCACACTCACATATAACTTATTCTCTACACGCCAAATTTAAATGTGGTAAATAATAAAACAGAAATTTATTTCTGTTGTCTATTTTAATTGTTGTTATTCAAAGCATTAATTAGTCAAAGTGAAATGGAATATGTATACTTAGCGTAAAAAATGAACATGAGATGAATGGTGCATGTGGTTACAATGCAATTCCTGTGTGTAGGTATTCCTCGAATTCAGTTCTAGTATGTCCAACAGTGGAAAGAAGGGTGAATTGAGATAAAAGTTCATTGATGATCGAAAGACCAAAAATAGTAGTTCTCCAGAATTAAGTTGGCCCGTCAATACTTTCCCAACCTGTTAGATGAATGAGAGTAACGCGGGGTATTTCCCAACCACTGTACGATTGACGAATTATTATCGCCAGTTTCACCTTAGTGGACTTAAGGACAATTCAATTTTAACTTAAGCTATCAAAAGAAAGTCCATTTATTTCTAGAAAAGTTCTATTAACTACTATATCAACATTCAATCGTTACCTGCGTATCATATTGCCCCCAATTGATGAGTATCTTACATTCGTAAATTCTATAAAATATTTCTAGATCAAAACTTTAGCTCTTTGGAGCCATAACGAGATTGAACGCTTTTTTGTTAGGGAAAAGTGATTAAATGGTATCAAGAGAAACACGATAAAATGTCCAGTTTATCTATGGTATAGATAAGTAGCACATAGATAACTTGATCGCATGATTCGAATTCATGCCTTTATCTATATACCTCTTTCACATTTTCGTTTGTATTCTATTTAATCATCAGAAAAAGTAGAAAGCGAATGACTATGAATATAGGAAAATTGCCGGCCGGTTCCACTAGTTTTTCCAGAATAAGTAATATTCCAGCGAACCTTTTATTAATTCGAAGTACACTACTAGAATTAGTTATTCTTGTAATAAAAATCGTTTAAGGTAAGAAAGGTAAACTGCCTATAATCTATAATATAATATAGAAGATGTAGGAAAAGGAGTTACCATATATGTAGAGTGTAGAGATACACTCGCCTCCTCATGTCAGTGCATATGTGTTCCTAGCTACTCCGATCCAAGTGGTTTATTCTATGACACTGCCATAAAATGAAATGCTGTTTGCTGACTACTGCAACAACCAAGAAGTAAAAAAGCTGAAATAAAAAAATTCACCTTACCCAAAGAGGTCCTGTGTACCGTTTTATAGCTTATCTCTATCTACGATTGTGGCGAGTACAAAATGGCTCATAATAACCCAAAATACACTGTGGTGAGATGGTGATGGTGGTGCTGCCTCATCTTTTGGATAGCACATAAAACCCTGGTTTTTACTGATAGGAAAATCACAGCCATCCTATTATTACCGTCAAAAGAGCTTTATACGATTTCTAACTTCAAATTATATTATTATTTGCACGGATCATGACTCTGCTACTTGTATCCGAATTCGGGTAATAAAAAGGAGGGAAAATTTTAAGGCCACTTCTGGTCAAGTCAAATATTATGGTCGTAGGAGCTGCAGTTAAAACATCAGGAATCCAGAAATTCCTTCTCGCGTTTATTATAAAATGATCTCTTCATTTTCCAACATGTGCTCGTCCGATTTCCCTTAGTTTATTGCCACTGACACTTGCAATATGAAAAACACACATGCAAGTGCTGCCTTGAGTGGTGTACAGATATAAATTGATTCGTCGTAACTTGTGTTGGTGTTGCTGGGATCATGGTTAAATTTTTTGATTTGATATTTAGAATAGGATAGAAAACAATATCACAGAAGCTTTATGATCGCTTTACGAAGAAAATAATAAAACGAGGAAATTCTTATGGCATTTTCTTTCCCTGAATGTGCATCATCATCTTTATTCGAAATTTTCTTGAGAAACTATAAATGTGTTATCTGTGTTAACAGAAAGATGCCATCTCCGCCAAGCAGAGGGTGATATTTTTCCTTTCCTGTCATTTCCTGTGTTATATGTGGGCGAAGTGAAAAAGCACTTTAGATGCCTATGTGTGAAAGAATGATAGGAAACGACATTTGGCTACTTTTTCATGCTTGATGATGGGTCTGCCATAAAGCAGGAAACTGAGAAACCACAAACTCCGACATTTCGTTTGCATTAAATAAAATGTGACAAAGAACTCAACGTATAATTAGAATGGTCGGCTGCAGTTTCTTGAATGGTGACGTACAAACCGATTCAACCCGTAAACAAAAACATGTTGGACTAGAAAAATTACGGAATTGAAATTGAGTAGCAATATTGAATTCTTTGCCAATTGCAGTGATCATTTACGCACATAGCACGCTACAGTCGCCAGTCATTAAGTTCGTCATGTTTCTTTTCATGCGATCTTGCGAAGTGGTTTCTTACAAGTACCAAAACTCATCAGCACTTCTTGTTAAAAGTTCCTTTTTACTGTGCCAAAAGAAATTGTTTACTTATCTCAACACTGAAAGATAAAATCATATTATGTTACGGAGCAAGTCCGTTTCCATTTATTTTTCCAGAGAATTTTGGGAATTAATATGAGCAGAGAAGTTAGGAAAATGGGGATGAAAAATGAGCTCGAGTAATATGGGAAGAGAAAGAGAATGATGCAAATCCGTTCTAGGAATTTATCACTGCAAGATTGCCGCGGTTTGACTTAACACATCTTGCAGACGTCTGCCACCCCTGCCACGCACATGGCACACAGTTTTGTAGATCTTCCTTCATCAAAGGGATCTGACAAGGGAATAATGTATTTCTAATTTGTTGGCTTATCAAGGAAAAGGGAACGAGGACAGATTTTGAGATATGAATAAGATTTCCTTCTAGGAACAGGAATTAAAGACTAATTAAGAAGAAATGAATACCAAAAACATTTTTTTGCCTGAATGGGAAGGGTAAATTCCAAGAAAGTGATGATATAATGCTGAAAGTCTCTTGAAACCACAAAACACTCTTGAAGAAATAAAAGCGCATTTCCTCAATACTTACGCGGTTGTAATAACTAAACGTATAATGTAATTAGTCCTTCTGATACCCAGCTCATTCTTAGAACACCACTAATCTAATGATTTATCCCCAATCTATGTATTCCCTTGTCGACTAATGCCGACACTGAAATCTACGTATGTATTATTGCTCCGCCATTTACACTGCTCTTCTCCAACCAAATATTCTGAGGATGCAATCTTAAAAATGAATGTGAGGTTTCTGTAGGCAGACAGCATTTATAAACGATTTTTGGATAAAATAGAATAAATTGTCTTCTACACATACATAAAACATGTTAGTGCTTTTTAAGAATATTTACATGCAGGGTTGGGATTCGGAATTACTTTTAATTTTCAAATGTACATTTATTTAAATGAGATTTTTCAAGTATGTACAAAATCTGTTACAAAGTAAACACATTAGTGGAGTTGAATTTACAACCGAGGGAAATAGATCCAATGTTTGACAATGTTGCATTGATGCTTGGAATCAATTGAACTTTTTTCGTACTTTGAACACACCATGAAGTGCCATTAAAGTTGGTGCCCTGATGAAATGTGTAGTTGGCCCATCCAGTAGTGACAAGCGACAAAACAGGGTAGTTTAAATTCCCAGTAAATGTACCATTTTCATTGGCCAGAACTTCAAGGCCATGATAGTTAGCTTTCGAGTAGAGGCTGACACTAGGAATATCCGTGTTCTTATTGCCCAGGTACCTCATCGATTTGTAATTGGAGAAAATCCGATTTTGACATTTTGGTGTGTCATCATTTTGATCAATTAAGAAGGCAATGCCACCATCAATGTTGAAATTAGGGTTGGTATAAAATGCTATCCTGTGTAATCAAAAATTACAATTGTGATAGTAATGCTCTGATACGTTTTAATATTATATTATAACCAGTTTACTTTTTCTTTATTGTAAAAACCTCACCATCCAACAGCGCAATATGATGAAACATTCCTCAGAAAGTCTTTGTGTTCACTAAGATTAGCGTAGTGTCTATCCAAAGTCAAGTTATTTCCTTGTTGATTTACCTGCGTGTAAAGAGTTATGTATTGTTCGTTACATAAACTGCTTCCTAACAATAACGTCACTGTAATAGCGACTGGTAGAAAAATAAATGAGTGCCTCATTTTGAATTAAGCTTTTCACCCACCAAAAACTTGCAAAAATACGTTTTAGAGCTTGTGCAGCAATAAAGCCAAGCTTTCATTAGGATGTCAAGCAGTTTTGTGATAAAATGAAGGATATTTTATACTATTTATAGAAAATGGATTAGTACCACTCGTGTGAGAAATCTGTATGTTGAATCACATTATCTCTCGACACAGATTATCTTGCTTTGGGTAATTTGATTGCTTAATAACTGCAATGTCTATTGTACGATTATATGGTTATAATCCATCATTCGTTTGACACATTTTTTCGATAGCAAGTCATTCGATTAGTTTTGAGTTTTGTAACATGTATGCTTGTGATTGTGAGTTTATGAATTTAAACTTATGCCAATGTGGTTGGAAGATAACGAGCATTACTAGATAGTTTGGATCTGGGGACATTTCGCGTAAATTTGAACTCAATCTTTTCAACGAAATTGTGTGCTGCTCAAAATGTGGAAAATAAGCTTGCAAAATATGCACTCTGATCCAATTTTCCAAACACACACATGACGAGTCCGAGTTTTTAGTTCACATGATACTTAGTGTGAAATTTCTGTCCAAAGGATTAACTTTTGGAATTCTCATTCAGGATATTATTATCCAACACATTTCTGATAAAAATAAATGAAACGATAAAATTCAAACCAATAACGATATTGTCATGCTCGATGAGAGAGCATCGATATTACAGCCTTTCCACATAAACGTATGTAGAAAAATATCGAAGTGAAGTAAAACATTTTATCTCTCACTTACAATATGTCACAACACTCAATCTCTTTTGAAACTAGTCTCAAACTCTCTTCATTTAAATCCTGTCCAATAAAGTGGAAAGTGTCCACCGAAAGTTCGATGCTCGACCACATTCTAGACTTCGGGGTTGGAGGATGTGAAGCAATCATGTCCTCCCCTGAGCTCCACGAGTGGCTCAAGATGAACAAAAAGTTAGACCTTGTAATCGCCGACAACTGCTTTGCCGAATGTGGGATGGGTTTGGCACACAAATTATCTGCAAAGTTGATAATCTTCAGTACTGTGGCAACCCTTCCATATGAATATGACATGCTGGGTTATCTTCCTGAGAGCGCATCTATTCCAGAAATGGACATGTACCC
>JAQIXX010003712.1:0-18597 GCA_034700605.1 Willowsia nigromaculata | reverse complement strand
CAAAACGCTTGAGAGGTGCAACGTATAATTAAATATTTAGAGGTTTTCGACTATGCTCTATTCAATGCAAAAAGAATCATTAAAATCGGTCATTGGCTTATCCGTGTGGTCCCATTGTAAGTTGGTAAATTGATGCGTATGTAAAACGTAACGTCAGCAGCAAATAATTTTATCTTTGCATATGGTATGGTTTATAACACTTTCCGAAGTCACATCAATGTTCTTGACAAGTTGCACATAAAATTAGTTGCATGAGAATTGTTGAATATTTTGTCAGTCTTGCCTGACTAATTATGAAAAATTCTGTTTTCAGATATTGTTATATACTTCGTTGAAGAAATAAATAAATAATGTACTTTATTAAATACCAAGCACACTTTCACAGAAATACTGAGTATTGAGACTCTACTCGTCATTTACTCAATGTATCAAATGAGAGATTACATTGAAAAATGCAATTGCAGAGATACACACAAAAAGCTTACCAGAAATGATAAAATATAGCCAGTGAAACTCCGAATGAGAAGAGGGAAAATATCTGCCCATGAAACAGCATGTGGCGAACAGACGAAAGCAAAAGAACTTCCTGTTTCTAAATTTCAAAAGAGGAAATTACTTCATACCATTCTCATTTTCTTTACCTTTCGTTTTATATCCGACATGAGCTAACCTAATAAGATGATTTGAAAGACTTGCAGTTTCATCAAGATATTATTGATAGGGCAATTCAAATTCTTCATAATTTCCGTGAACTTACGACAGTCGTGTTTCATTCCTTAGACATTCCCTTTTCGCATTTCCTTTTGAAATGAAGCATACAATAAACTTTCTCAGATCTCATTAGAATTATGATTTGAATGGAAGATATTTATATAAATATACCTTTTAAATAAGGTGCATATTGAGTAAAAAAGCTTTGAAACATTTCCGAACATGACTTGGTAATAACTGTTTCAGGTGGAGTTGAAGGTCAGCAGAACACATGATCCACTGATGAATTACAGAATATTCCTAAATCTGATTCAATTATAGAAGACAAACTTTGACACATGTGATAGATGTACTGAACATAAACAAATATTATGATTACCAACCTTCATTATCAACACTAAAATTACTGAACCATGCCTTCGAAAGCACAGCACACCCGTCCTTCAATCCGCTTCAGAGACATGAGATTTGTGCCAATCGGTAAGAAATCTACTTACCAATCGATAATAAGAATCATCATTTTCATATACGTAACTCGGTATGGCAGCTAAAATTTAATGGAACCTTTTAAGAAAAAGTAGAATGATTCCTTTGACTATAAGAAATTTAATGCAGTCTACTGAATCAGTGAAAAATCAGATGCGTTTGTGTTCCGACCGTTTTAAGTAATCAGAAAAATTAAATCATATCATTCAAAGAAGTTTTTGCTTTTACAGATTTGTTCACCTCGATTAATTCATGTATTTCAGCATCCTATAAAAAACTCATTCGTAACTTATCTGTGTGTAGCTCCAAATGTAATTGACGGCGACAGTTTCTAGTGAACATGAACAAAGAGTTCTTCAGACAATCATCAAAACTAACAAAGTGGCTTGGACATTTACGCAATCACTTTGACATATAGACACAAACGTTACCGTTATGTCACTGCAACAACAAATAATTTCGTTCTGTGATCACTCTTTTGCGAGAATGTTATATTCCAAAATTGCAATAACAAAATACAACCATTCCAAAAGCTCAACGCATATTCTATTCAGTTAGGTGCAGTAACATCGATAACTCAATACCTTGATTTCAGTTTTGGATTACAGTTTTTTAATTTAATCAACTAAACCTTGTGCATACATTTTCACATGTACGTTACAACAATCTGTTACAGCTATGCACTTCTAACCATGTAGCACACTTGGATATTCGAGAACGCCGTTACACAGGTTTTATTTTGCAAAAGAGATGAAGCATGTTTTCTAAAATAAAATTTACCGTGTCAGACACTGCCCTAGTTCTGACTACAGAATGTATATTACTGAAAATTCCAAACAATATGTCTTCCTACCGTTTACATTACAGTGCACAAAATTATGCGAAGTTTTCTTAGACTTAATTTCAAATAACAGATCAATCACATTTTGTGTACCGCACAACTCACAATAACTCACTTGGCTTCATGGAAAAAGGTATCGGAAGATGTTTTATAGATATATCAACATTTGTCGTCAATGGAATTTGAGATAAGGACACTTTGGTGCATTTCCCACAAGTTTTGAAGCTACAGTGAGATTGGGTTATGAAACTTTTTGTTTGACCCAAGGACCCCATATATTACAAAAACAGTATGGTAATATGTGACTTTTTTTCATTTGTTTGAAATTTTATTTGTTTTAACCCTAGAGCATCATAAATTATTTAGAAAGTTTGTATGGCATATAATGTAAGCACAATCCTATACCACTTCAGTGATAATTTGTATAAAAAACCGAGGTTTTGACTGTTCCATAACAAATCCAAAAATTTACAACGTAATAATTTGGATATTAACGAATACTATGATTTCGATAAGCTTAACACGAGGTAATACCATCTCTTTCCTTTTTTTCATAAAAGGGATACAATGTGTTCATAGAGAAAAGATGACGACTGCACTACTAAAGGGTAATGAACAACTTTTTGTCCTTCCTACATACATATTTTCATCGCATATATCTAATAAATTATCTTATTTGAAACATCATCGAAAGGAAATAACACAAAGGAAAACCATTATGTGCATCAGAAACGCATTGCTGGCTTCCATTTCTCACTCACTTTTTCATTCCGTGGATTTTTCCTACGCAGCATATACATGAACGGTTGTCATATCATATTTGAAAGCTAGTCACAGAGTGAACAAAACACAGTATGTCATACAAATACTACACTACGCTTTCACTGTTCAATGCCAAATTTCCAAGCCCACAAAGTTATGATCATGATCACTAAAGTTGCCAAGTGAAAAACTTTCGACTACTCAGCAATTTGATACTATTTGGCATTACTTTTAGTTTTATAAGGTTAATGCCTTTTGATTTTCGACCACCCAACCAACTGTAAATTCAATTGCAAATATGAGGTTTCCACTAATTACAGGAGACTAATTTCTAATAATGCGCTTATTGGCTACGTTAAGCCACAAAATGAACAAAAAATTTAGAGTATGGAAATATTCATGGACACTCAGAAGCAGAAATAAAACTCGAACACAAAAATATCGAATGTACACAATCAACCTGAAAGTGAAGGTGAAAGATAGTGTGTAAGAGCCATTCTCAAATAAAAAGGCATGGAAAATATTTTCCAAAAGCCTTAAATAGAGTCCTCATGGTGACATAACTATATGGCTGATAATACCGCTTATTTTGGTAGGACGCACAACAAATAATCAAATAATTTTAATGGGTTTCCTTAATGTGAACTCAAGAACATATTTAGTGCATTCTAATTACTAAATTTCTATCGGTTCTCAACTTTTAACCACTATTAAGATCTAAAAGAAAACTAAACCGAATTAACTTAAGATGAACCCAAACATTCTAGAACTTAACAAAACCACATTTGTTATATATTCAAGCATGTTCCATCACGAGCTCTGATCGTTAATGAAGAATGTTAATGACATACAAAGATGTGAAGTAAATACTGAAAACACACAAACAAGGATTTGTAGATGACATTTTAAGAACACTTTTAGGGTAGTTGTATTTGAATAAAACAGTCCTGGTGGTTGCAACAATGGAATGTTAATGTAGGGCATATCTGCAGGTTCAAGTGTTATAGAAGGCAAAGTGTTCTGTACAAAGTAATACGAACAAAGAAACCTTCAAAGAATCAGCGGAAGTTTTAGATGTGTCTGGAAAATTACACGGTCACATGGAACAAATCTAGAGAAAAAGTGAATGCGAGCAATACAATAACAAACAGCCGAGCTTGTAGTTCACCGTTTTTTAGACTTTTCTGTCACATAAGATCCAAAACAAAAAGAAACACTTTCATAAGCTTAATGTTTCGGAACCTTGACACGTTAACGTTTAAATTTCACTTAATGATACGTATTATTGTTGTTAAACTAAAACGTGTGCACACAATGCAATCTAAACGATACAATTAACTGTTACAAATATTTAATTCAAAAATGGTAGCCCACTCAAACATCTGAGAACAAAATTTCGTCAACAAAAAGAAGGAAATATGTTTGTATAAGCAAAAAATATTTTTTATCAAAATCTAGTTTCCCGTGTCAAACATGTGGTCTTGCAGTCACAGGAAATACATGAATAAAAAAGTCAACAGATAGGTTAGTCGTTGTTTGGTGGACTTTCCAATGACAAAAATTCTACAAATGTAAGTTTAGGAAGATGTGACAAACTTGTTTTCAAACTACACAACCCTATTTTGAAATTTTTTGCAGAAAACCTCAATCGAATATGTGTACTGCATAATGCACTGTGTAACGTTTTATCGGTAGATATTTTCATAAATATGTCAATATTTGTCGTAAATAGAATTTGAAATAAGAGAATAAATATGTATTGAGGCATTCCCTTGACGTTTTTGGTGTAGAATGATATTAGGTTAAATGAAGCTTTGTTTCACACGATGGTTTCTGCATATCAGAAACGAATGAAATGGTGATATGATGGTACATTTTTCGTTCATTTGAGTAAAGAAGTTACCGTTTTTAGTACGAGCTTTTTTATCTGTTTTAACTCGAAATCATCATTAGTTATTTAACATGTTATTGCTTCAAAAATATTGACACAATCTTATATTTTTTCATTAAACAAATGCAAAATATTACAGGTGTAATAGTTTGCTGATGTCCCCAACTGGATGTCAAATAATTCACATACCTGCAAAACATACTCATCTTCCATAAATATTGCTGAGTTTCATAAAAGTTCAAGGTTTAATTTGCAATAAAAATATAACATGGAGTTTATATAACTATTGAATAATAATGAAATAAATTTAAAGAAAAATCGTTACAGTCATATGATACAATATTAGGGAAAGATATTGAAGTCATGACAAAAGATCCAGTCCTTTTCTAAAGAATGTGACACTAAATTGCATTGTAAAACATATATCTAATTTGAAATGTCATGAAAGGAAATAACACAAATAACTACCGGTACATCAGGAGCACATGCGGTGGCTTCCGTTCTAGTCACATATCTTTGGTCTGTCAATTTTTCTTATGTAGCAAACACAAAATGAAGGATGTCATATCATATTTCATAGGTAGTCATGTTGTGAATGAAGGCAGGATGTTACAAACTACTACTTTCCAGGCTTTGACTGTTTAGTGCCAAGGTTCCACGCCAAGAAAGTTATGATCGCGAAACATCCTGCATAAAAATCATTGACTGCTCAACAATTCGGCATTATTCTTCATTAGCAGCTATATTTTCTAAACGAATAAGCTAACGATGAAGTTAATTGGAAATGGAATGGGTGCAACAAATTGTACAGAGTAGTATAATTGCTAACTATAATTATGTGCTTACTGCCGTGAGGTTTGTAAAGCTAAAAAATAACAATGAATAGTTCTTGTAAACCATTGTCAATATAGTGCCAATGTTAGTTTTGGGAGGCGTGTACACAAACGTTTTGCAGAACACGGAGTAATTTAGTAAACATAGTTTTAGAAAAGTATGTTATTGGAGTTCGAATTTTCACTTTTCTCACAATATGTGTAGAATGGATCTTAATTTGATACATGCATTACTAGAAACTGCGTTTCAGTGTTTCGTCTCAACATGCTGGTCAAGAATACCACCCAAATGATCCCAATTTGTATCAAATGTATCTGTAAAAGAGGAAATTTGACTTACAATCTCACATATGCTGAAAGCGCCATCAAGTAAATGGATGTTTGGCGAAAAGTTAGTATCTTTTTCAATGAGAGGAAGTTTCTGACCTAAATTTTCCCCAGACACGTCCCACCAGGTTTTGAATCTATTTTAGGTGATGGGAAATGGTGGGTGTCCTTTACTTAAATAAACAATCCGGCAAGGCATTTTCAGATTAGTATCATACATGTCTAATAGAAAACAATGCTATAAAACATTGAAAACAATTTTCAAGTCTCAGCCTCATTGAATCCCAATTCGTAATACTTAATAAACTAACTGAACTAAAAGAGAAAACAGATTGTGAATGGGACTGGAAAAGCTTACATGAGGTATTCTCCAAAGCTGTTTTCCAGTCTTTCAGGAAAAAACTGGATCCAGAAAGATAGCAAGATCCTGCATCTATAGGAAAACGTTGGAATCCTTTAAGCTCTCCAGAGGACTAACTAAAGTATTCAGTAATCCTACACGCTAGATACGGCAACACCAAATGCTATTTCAGTGCTATGGCTTCAGTTTTATGATGATAAGACATAAAAAGAGTTTTTGATGGAAACTTGGTAAACAAAAACAACAAATCATAAAAGAACTTATCACGTGCAAGCGTATACGCTGACTTGACTGAAATGTGTATGTTTTAAGTAAAACTGACGATGTAATAGTGATGTTAGAAATAACGTACAAAGGCATATTATGTAGGTTTTGTTTCAAGTTAAGTCAATTTAAAAATAAATAAATGTAAGGAAATTGCCATGGTGAAAGTTTAGGATCTTCGCAAAGATAAAATTACATTACAAGCTAAAACAATTTTAGATGATCGTATGCTGGCACAACTTCATTAAATGTGACCATGAATAGATATATGTTTAGGAAATTGAATGGTTTCAATTTGATAGTAAAACAACTTTTGGAAATAGAAACCAATAATGTAGCTGTAGGTAATTTTAAAGTAATTGTGATACCATGTGAATGCTGATGTCTGATTAAATTCATTTCAACCACTGTGATAAAATCTATGTATAAGAGAGCATGATAATGACTTTCCATTTATGATTGATGCAACTATTTAGAAATGCTATGACGAACAAGCGAGTCGTGGTTTTTAATCATTGTAAAGGCGCACGTTATATCCTATTAATATGTTACAAAATTAAAATAGAAGCAATAGCATTCCATCATCTACATTTCATCACGTTCTGGAAGCAATTTCAAGACGAATTCATATAAATTGATGAGAATCCGTGTAGGGAGCAATAGGACACCTTATTAATGCTCACCTTGTTTAGTCACTGCTATACATAAAGTTCCCTCTAAATTAAGATGACACCCATATGTCACAAACTTACTGTCTCCTGAAAATTTGCACCAAAAAACATATTGCTGCAAATTTTCAGCGAAATCGGAGACAGTAAGTTTGTGACATATGAGTGCCATCTTTATTTGGAGGGCACTTTACGCTTTAGGTGTACCTACTTTGTGAGTTGTGCGCAGTTATAATTTTAACAAATGTTGAAATTTCATAAAATAATTTCCAACGTCAGAAAAACTAAGCAAGAAGACAATTTCATAATTCTACACAAACAAGGTAGTTACTTGCTAATTGCCATTCTCATTCTTGGAAATTGTTTATGTTTTTAAACTTTTGATATAAACAAAATGAATTTATTACCAAATTTATAACAAATGCATGCTCAGGTCCACAAAATAAAATAGGAACAAAAATGGAAGTTCAAAGCTACGGCAATTTATTATTACAATATACCTGACTTATAGTCAAAATTTAACAAATTTAGCACAAACTTCAATGTTGAAACACATAACAGTCTATACTGCTTGTTCTACGGTGTTACTATTGCTGTGACTGGTTGTGCGCCTAGCAAGATAACTCAAAGCCATTCCACCTCCCATAATTCTATTATGATGTTCACTTGTTTCCGGTCGATGAGAATTGATGAATCTACTAGCAGTGAATCTTTGAAAAGATCTGCCGATAGCATTCCATACTTCTTTGTTATTGAAGCAATAAACAATTGCAACAAATATGCCCTTAAAAGCAAAAAGTTGGATGATGTAACATTTTACTTACGTTCTGTAAAGTATATTAATGGAACAATCAGGCTTGGGTAATCACCCCAATTTTGTTAAGTGATTAGTGATTGTGATTAAATGAAGTTTCTATTTTTAATAGTGATTAGTGATTGGTGATTACCATCAATGACAATCACTGGTGATTAGGTGATTAAAGGGTAAATTAAAATTCAAGTGGGATTAGGATTAGTGATTGAGTTTAATTACAGATTATATAGTTTGGCAATGTAATGTAGGAACAACAAATACAAGGTTTTAACAATATGTAAATCACAGCTAATTATTTTAACAGTATATCACAAATAGGTATTATATATTATATGTAATTAAATTTCCTTTCATATTGTGTTGACTATATTAATTTTCTGCACATAATTAATGTTTTTGATCTTCATCTCTATGAATATAATATGTCATTGTCTGCGGAGAGATGTGGACCCTCAAAGAAATGCTAATGGGAAGGGGAAAATGTTTTGTAATTACTATAAAGATGAGTAGTTATGTTTATGTAGATGGGAAGCTAGTCTAGGGAAAAATTGACAATGCGTCCAATAAAAGAAAAAAAAACGAATAAAAATTTGATAACCTTCGTCCTATTGATAAGTCATAGGGTGATTGAAAAGGTGATTAAGTAATGACTAAATGCTGCTGGTTTTGGTATTAGTGATTGTGATTAAATGGGAAAAATCAGAAGTGGGATTAGTGATTAAGTCATTAATTTAATCACTAATCCCATGTTAAGGATTGGTGATTCTAATCCGTGATTACCCAAGCCTGGGAACAATAAAAAAATAACATGGCGTTACCTGAGTTGATCCGAAAAACGTGTTAACTGCCATCATGTACTTATTGTATTTTTCACCTGGATTATAGAATAAAATGAGGTTGTTTAGTCCAAGTACTGGGAAGAGAATAGCTGTTACTTTGGATGCCGCCCTATAAAAATATAGAATTTGTCTTTAAACTTGACTAACATGATAGAAATCTTTTATTTCGAAACTCACTTAATCTGAGACGAATCTTGTCTAGAATTTCTAACTTTCCTCAGCAGAATGCGCAAAATGTTTAGAAGGAAGATCCCATTTACCTATTGAAATATCAGACAAATTTTTACAGAAACATGACTTAGAAATTTAGCGCAACAATTTGAGCAAGTTATTAGCTTACTGTAAGCTCAATTATTACAGGAACTAGCAGAATCCACATTTCCGTCATTTCCGAGTATCCTCTCCAGCATTTTTCTTGGTCCCTTAAAAGCATCGCTATGACATATACGAAAATGAAGCCTCCCGGAACAACTGTAATCACATCAAGGCTCTCATATTACTGGCATTGTTGTGATGTCATAAGGCAATATTTTAATTTTTAGGTTACCCCATCCGATTATGTAGTAAATCCAAAGATGATAGCGATTGTTTATTGAAACCACTCCTGCCATCAGACTGATGTTAAGATATAAACCCTGATTGAACATCCAACTTACGGAAGAAAACGTGGAATACAGGAAAAGCACCAAAATTGATTCACAAAGAATATCCTGCGGATCAATGAATTACCTTAATGACTTGAGTGGTTTACATGCACATTTAGAGTCTCAAAATAGAGAACAGAGGAAAAGCCAAGTAATTAGTAATTGATGTATCGTTAATTTTTTGTACCATATCTTTGTAGCTTTTGGTGCGATTTAATACAAAGGGCTCTGCCAGAACAAACATTAAAATGCTTCTAAGAACCAGAGACAGCATCAAATGAGCGTGGACCGTAACACGTTCACACCACAGGCAGCTAAAAAGTTAACACAAATACTGCATCACGTTACACTAACAAGTAAAGTGAGAAAGGGCTTTGCTTTAACTCAATGAAATCTTTTGCCACTGGGAAGGCTTTCCACACCTACAGAAAACTTGCAATAAGTACAATTCACAGTTTCCAACGCAAAATCACACGACCTTGCACGTTTACAAGCTGTTTAAGTTCACATTTCTTTAAATAATTTTGCATCTCTCAAGTAAACTTAAGGGACTTTGTTTATTTAAGTATTCTAGAGAATTACAACTAATATGCAACGAAATCCTAGTTACAAATGTGGGAGTGTATAGGTTCTCGTTTTCAAGGAAAAACACTTACTCTAGTTACATATTACGAACAACATACACATTATGAGATAATCAGAATTCTACAAAGATGTCTCTTTGGCTCAAAGGAAAAATTCTGTCCTGCCCCGAGTATCAACAAAAATACTATAGAGTAGTATAGTACATACTAGAATGTTACATCATATCTTAGCATCTACTTGAAATTCCTTGCATAAACTACATTTTGAGTCTCAAATTTGTATTTTTTTTTTACCCCAAAGGAAATGTAAATAACAGCAATGTATCATGGCGTTTTAGGCATGGCACCCGGGTTTTGAAGCTGGTGGCCAGGCCAAAAAAATCAGGGTTTTGCTCGATTTTTTAATGATTTTATTGGGTTTTATGGGGTTGCGGGGTGAGAAAAAGAATTAACAAGCATTTAAATGGGACCAAGGAAAACTCGGAAATAACAGTCCCTACGTACAAGTGCAATACAAAACGTTTTAAACTGTTAAAGCCCCCAAAGCTCACGTAGATCTGCTAAACCCTGAACTCCATAAAGGCGGGGTTTTCGGATTATATTGAGAAAATGGTGGGTTCTCGATATGTTTGTAGCATTTTGCAATGCATTTTTAACTTGTGAAAGTAAACACTAAAAAGACTTTCTACGCGGTGGTTTGGAAGCAACAACCTAGTTGGCTCATATAATGTGAGTCATCATCACTCCGAAATACAATCCGGAACATTTTTTTAAGAAGTAAACATTTCAGCCTGGGAAAGGATTTCCTGCCATCGAATCGACATTTTTGTTAACAAAATTCCAGAGGAAAAGGCCATCACGCACAGGAAAATTCACTTGTGACGAAACTTGGAATATGAAAAACTGAATTATGAGCAGATGAAACCATGTATCTTCTGTGTTCATCCATTTTACCGAAACCTCGTTAAATAATAATAATAAATATCTCTAGGGACGCCTATATATATATGCTTGATGTAGGGGAAATGTCTGTTCATTAATATATCAGTTATTTAAAGTACTTGTATAATTTATAATTCCACACAGAAAATAGCAACAGTAGTCAAATAGTTTCTAAATTGTATGATAATTATTATTGTAAGTAATCTACGTAGGTTTTTAAGAAGTTAAAATGTTTTGATATATGACATGATGCATTAAATGCAAAGGTGTAACTCATCATAAATTTTACCTACGGCTAGTCTTCACTTGTAGTGAAAATTTGTCGTGTATCCGTTATCAGTCAGTATGCCGGCTCGATGGTTGAAATTTACTTGTCATTATAAAAAGTATATCGTTGGCGGTACATTTTTCTATGTCAAAGAGTCTTGTGTATTTAAAAAACAGCATGCATTTCATCCCTCAGTTTCATTTTTGCTTTATGAATCTAATCTACGAAAACACTTTCTCAAAATCACCTTATCCTGCTCTTTCAATCAATCAACAATTTACAGAGTCGAGAGACTTGGTATATGTTCCTGTGATCATTTTTCGGTTTCATTGCGTAATCCTCCTCGAGGTGACATAGAAGCAGTGAACAAGTTGCATTTCATGTTGTTTTGGAATTAATGCCATAGCATTATGCTGACTTCCCTTTCCTGTCGTTCGGGAGTAATTATAGAAGTGGAAATGTTGTAAGCCTGGATTAAGCAACCCATTAGCTAGCTTATAAGTTGGCAACCTACTAATGTGCACGTAACATGTAACGTCAGCGGCAGATAATTTTTCTACGATAGTGGATGAAACATTTAGAAGTTGCATATAAGTTTCTGAGAAGTTACGAATAACATTGGCTAAATGAGAATTGCACAATGGTTTACAAATGATGTCTTGCTCCAAAGATTGTTAAATATTAAAGTTCAGGACAGATGGTTTTCCGAAGATGGAAATATATAAAGTGCGTTATTAAGCCACATAAAAGTTTCTATAGAATTTTTAAGAATCTGTATGCCACGTATCAGCATGTTGGATCAAATACAACAACAAGAATTAATTATACATATAGAACAGAAACTTACCGGAAGTGATAAAATATAGCCAGCGAAACTCCAAGAGATATGAGGGAAAGTATTGATCCATAAAATAGAATGTGGTGGACAGCCGAAAGCAAAAAATTTTCCTCTTCCTTAATCCCAAAAATAGGAATTTACTCACGTCATTCTCATGTGTTATTCTATGGGAGCTAACAAAATATGATTATTTTGATAGACTTACAGCTTCTTCAAGATATAGCTTATAGGACAATTCACATTCTTCATAATTGCCTTGGTTTTCTGGCATCCATGTACCATTCGTTAGACATTCTCTCTTCGCATTTCCTTTTCAAATGCAACAAACAACCACCATTGTCAAACTTTATGTAATGTAATTAGCAGATGAAAACAAGATACTTGTATGTATAAACCTTTTAAGTGGGATGCATATTGTGGGTATAAACTTTGGAACATCTCTGAGCACGGTTTCGTTATCACTGTTTCAGATAAAGTTGAAGGCCAGCAATGCACATGATCCCATGATGAATTACAGAATGGTTCTAAAAATTTATTATAAAGAAAAAACTGGCTTAGAACCATGGAATGCACAAGCTGATCATGAATAATTGTCTGGAAGTCAGACCTTCATTTTGCACAGTAGAATTACTAAACCAAATTTTCAAAAGGCACAATACTCCAGCCTTTGAATCGACTTGGGAGAGTTGAGATTTGTGCCAATCAGTTAGGGAACTTCTCACCGACCGATAATCAAAAGTATCGTTTTCATATACGTAACTCATTCTGGCACTTGTATAATGAGTTACAATTTGATGAGATCTTTCTAGAAAATTTGGAATGAAAGGTTGAAATCGATCTGGTACACTTGGAGGTATGTGAAATAAAGGGGGAAAAGGTACACGAAAAACTCTGCTGCGTTCCTCCCTCGAGCATAAACTGGAACAGACTGACTAAAAGGAAGTAACTCCTTCTTGGTTTTAGGGCATAGCACTGGAGTTCCAGCGCTTCAGACGTGCATGAAAGGAGAACAGTGAATGTTTGGAGGCGGAACAATAATTTCGCTTTGCTATGCCTGCTCTGCAAATGGGACAAGTGACGCTTCCTCTTAATAAAAACGACTTCCAGGAAGCAGAATTTACTCATGTTTGAAAAGCAAGTACTGTATAATTCCAAATATGCATTTGCCATATTCAAATTTTTTGCCCGGTGGCTAAGGAATCCATGAAATTCTCTTCACCCATCTACTTACTATTTTTAAGTAGACACTCGTGGTATTTACAAATTGAAATTTCGTTTGAGTACTTCATACGTCTCCGTTTTAACTGTTGAACTTATGGTTCATACTGTATTATATTTACTTAAAATAATGTCAGTAGACAGGGGGTGGGACAAACATTTTGCATGCAAATTTTGGAAACAACATGTGACAAAAGAAGTTTTACATGATGTGTATACTTATTTTCCCACACAATCTTTCTATTCGTCGTTCTCTTTTTGTGGAAAATCACGAAAAGGTAGGGCCACATTTTGTTTGAAATTTTATTTGCCAACCAAGTAAACGTGACCGAGTTTGGAAAGTTCAAGTTAAAGGTAAAGGTGAAAGCAGAGCTTAAAGCTAAACGTGACCTTTTATAATACAATCCAATCAAATAGTTGAATTGCTGTTCCTAAAACAAAATGAATTAGGAAAATAAATGCGCTCGTAACAACGAATTACCTTGTAGTTTTGAAAAGTAAAGATTGCCATCAATGAATAGTTTATGTAAGCATTAATACGGTTATTGTTTTCAACAAATTTTATAATAAAACTTAATTGGGGTAACATTTCTGAAATAATTAAATCTCTTTTTAACATATAGAGTAGGTTGGTTCAATACATAGATGCAAAATTTATTTAACTGCTCAAGGTTTTTGATATCATGAATAATCATGTCATGTTCTCGCATTGTCAGATTACAGAATAAAGGTTTTAGAGTGAATGTTTAGTGACCAATTTCCTACACGTTTCTATGAAAAAGTTCTGAATCTAAAACATAATTTATAAAAGTCAAATTACTTTGTGATTCGAAAATTTGCTTAGAAGTAACTTATAACTTAGAACTTGTTAGCAGTAATTCTATTGATTTTATAAATACCATTTGCAAAGACTAGTATTTCATGTGACACTAGTACGCACGCCACAAACGCAGTCTAATGGCTTCATCTTTCAAATAAACTGTTGAATCCAAAAATTCAATTCACGGTTGCTAGTACTCGAACCGTGTAAACCGCCATATGGAATCCTGTCACTAGCAATGAATCTATTGGCAATCAAAATTTCCAATGCCATTGTATAAATCACTCAACCTCAAAATACGACAAAATTAAAACACGTGCAGTACATTTCGAAATCAAAATTATGATACGCAAGTGAAGTAATATATCATAACCATATATTGTGCTCTACTACTACATTTCCTCAGTTTTATGCAATATGTGCTGAAAGTCACTTAAAGGACATACACACGCGAATGAAGCCAAACCTGCTTCTAAATATAATAACAAATTTTCACGCCTCTCTAGCATGCTTTTTAAAATTTTAGCAGACAGGTTTAGGTTAGGGTTATGCGATTTTATCTACATTTGGTAATGAACTCTATTTCAGCAAATAAAATCAACTATTCTTTGTACATGTCACATGAGACACTAGTGTAATAAAAACGTTTTAAGCTGTCATCATTCTTCTTCAACAAGCTGTCATGAATGTTTGCACAAAGTTCTGACATAATGACAACTAACGAAAAAAATTACTTAAGCTCTATACAGAAGTGTCAATAAGCTGCGTCGTTCCATAAAAGCGTTTTTCAATTATTTCGTAAAAAAACTTTCTCATAAAAGCTTTCCATTACTTTCCCTTTCTCGAATTCCAACTTGCTACTTTATCTTAGCTTGCCGGGATTTCAGCTGAAATATAAATTTTAGAAAAATCGGCCTTGTAGTAATTCACTTTGTAATTGTACAAGTAATTGCGTAAAAGGCTGCCAATAAAACTAGCAGCAGCTCACCGAAACGTAGAAATTTTTTACGCAAATGTAATTAAAATGTAATTCTGAGAGAAATTTGATGGCAATAACTTGAGCATCACTGCCAATTATTGATGCATATGATTGGATCCAATAATTAAAAAGCTCATTTACTCCTAATCAGATTGAATAAGGTTAAAACTATTTCTATTGCATTGCAAAAAAATTAGATTGGTTGTCAAATCATATCAATATTATTTTTCCATTGTATTGCCAGACATCCTATCCAGTCAACTTCTAAATATCATTACTTAAGAAAACGTTTCAGAAATTATTATGAAGATTCTGACAATCTTAGTGGTCTTTGTTGCTACTGCACTCACACGAATATTCGCGGTAAGATAAATAAGTGTTTTACGAAAGTCTAAATCTATATCCATATACTTACCTTAACAAGTTTCAATGCTGTGTAAAGACGCTTTCCAGCTATGGATCAACTCGGTCGGGACCATTTTGGGAATTTCAGAATTGGTTGTTGGCCATGACCGGCATATTGAAAAAGAATTCCTAGCATAGTTGCTTTTGTTTATAGTAAAATTTATTAATCAGAACCCTTCATGTGGTTGGGATCGCGAACTAAAAAATGTTACTGTACCAAAATCAAATGACTAAAAAACTTATTGTGTTCTGGCTTACATTGTTGTGTTAGCATTAATATTTTTACAAAGCATGTGGCAGCTATAAGTAAATTTTACTTGTACTTACACACATTTTAAATAATTTTGTAATAAAATTCCCATGCAAGGAAACTAAACAATTTTTTTCAATAAATTCCTTTAGATTCATCCGTTTCATGCATATGCTGCATTCAAACCGTTTTGTGGTTTAAGTGACTCTAGAAGTGATAAAGTGCGAAATTACATTCAGATGCATTGTGTACTCATAAATTGAAGAACAAAAATCTAAGCCCGCATTTCAAGTTTCAAGTGAAACTCAAAACACCATATTTTACCATAAAAAACTATCAAATTATACAACTATTTTGATGTTTATGTAACGTAATTTACACGTTTATGTAACGTATTTGTTTGGGTCAGTTATTGTCTATTAAACGAAATTAACATAGTCACAAAAATTAATAAAAGATTTCTAATAAGGTTTATGGGTTATGGGATTGTATTCTAAATTTACTTGATTATGATTCACAGTAGTACACAACATGATTCACGCATTGGTCACTCATCAAACTAGAAAATTAAATCGTATGTAAAATAAATTTTATTTTGTTTAGATTTATTGCACTTCCAACAAAATTGTAATTTTTGAAAGCTTAGAAATCAGCTAAGCATGAATTATCGTGGCATGGTCACATCATTACGTGTATTTTCATATATTTCCTTGTGTGTACTGAGGTATTCAGACTTGTGGAAGCCAGATGAAATCTCTAACTCAAGGGAAATCTGATGTGCTGATTTAAAACCTCAAATTATGTTTTGCTTACGAGAAGCAATTTGGGTCGGGCTACAATTGCTCATTTATTCATTTATACACTCAACTTTGGATTTAAAAGCTGTACTTATTATATTGGAAAACTGCCGTAAAGCTGTCGTGCTAATTTAAAATCTGAAATACATTAATGCTACACGGCTAACCATTCTTGCACACTTTCAGTAAGTGAGCGGGTTTTATTGCTCTTTTGTATGCAAGTACGAAGCAAAAAGTTTGAATGGTTTTATTTTACAAAATACTGAGAACTTTACATTCAATGCCAGCACAAATTTCTGTTCTTGCGGAGGCAAGAATAGAAACGTTTGCAACATTATAGCAACTCGACAACTGCATCTTAAAATACGTAAGTCAATAAAGGAAAGCCTATTTTCCGCTGAATGTGAGTGTGCACTAGATTGCAGGCTGTAGACAATGCATAATCTTCTCTTCTGTGTCACATAAGCAAACTGTTTAGTAGTACGAATGCCTGGGTCTTTCTCGAGAGATAGATTTGTTTGGCTAATCTTGAATCAACGAATATTAGCCAATCCTATTAACTAAAGAAACGTCACACGATTCTGTATGGGATTCCGCAAAATGCAAAAAGAAAATCTGCAACTACATCCTACCATTGCACTTTCACTTTCCCCACAGGATTTGAAAACTTATATTTGTCATTATCTTCTGGAACATGATGACTGATGATATTATTGTTTCGCTAAGACTTTACATAGCGTTTACAAGGCGTAAATGTACAAGTAGTCAAGTAGTAGTAGTAACAATACTCAAAGTTGGTCAAATTCATGAAAAAAAGTATTTTGGGAATCAGTTGGCACCCGTGACTGCACACATGAAGTCAAGGTTGCGTATTTCCAATAACCTTTGGATTTTTAGGCCCTCGTGTTCATAACCAATTATTCTACCCTCATATAATAATATGAACACGCTCTCTGATTTAATTTTCAGCATTATGTTGTCACCTTATAAGACTAAAATCAAGTTCAAACTCAAAATTTTTTCTGACTAATGTACGATTTGAGGAGATACCAGTTGGAATGTTGCAACATCATTTGATAAACCATGCTAATGAAAAGTGTCTATTGAGAGAGATTGGAATGAATTCACTAGGAAAAGTATTTATAATTATGTTACGTATTTTATCAGATCAAGGTAAATACCAAGGTTTGTCACATTTGTTTTATTGTTTTACTGAATTGGTTTAAGTTTAAGCAGTTTAACTGTAGTGTTAAGGCAAGAAAAGCAGACAATGTATTGACTGACGCCTAAAAACACATGAATAAAGTTATATTCTATTCTATTCTTACAGTAAATCTAAGTTATCCAACATCGTGACTTATTTTATTGTCTTCATTATTTTCTAGTTCGTATTGATCGATGGCAAGATCCAGCATTTGAAGGTCAAAACTTGCCCAAGGAATATAAAAACAGAAATCTAACAGACTTGTTGTCAGTAGCTCATGTAACGAGTGAATGACGTCGGGTTTGTCAGATGGCTCATTAATAAAGTATAAACTGTTTGAATTTTTCGGAGATACAGCGAAGACTCTCCTCCATGGGTATGTATGATGTTGGAACCATAAATGAAGACTTTTTCCTTTTGGAAAAGTCAGAATAATTGTTTTTACTGATTGTGAGATGAGACTTTGAGGAGTATGAGAAATGTCTTGCTATCAATAACGGTTGATTTATAACTCTAATGGGGTCAAAATACTAGTAAATGAAAGTCTACAAAACCAAGCAATTTTCAAGTGATAAAAGCTTGAAGTTAAAAACATGCTCAAACACATGACAAAAACCTTTAAACCTGTTGACAGTATAGGAATCAATGCTATACATAATAATAGTTTAACTGGTTTTGAAGTCTAGAGACTTTTGCAGGAGAATAGGAAGTAAACTTTTTGACAAAACAGTATGTCGTAGATTGCTGTTAAATAGGGGATGAAATAAATCCTGTGTTGTTCTGGATCGTGAGATTATATGTTCTAAAATGTTGTTTGGAACATAGTAAACTTCTCAGTAAACTTCTAACAG
>JAQIXX010003711.1:0-18598 GCA_034700605.1 Willowsia nigromaculata | reverse complement strand
TTGCCTAATATTTTGCAATATTTGTTACACTGAAGCATATATTGGGATACTAGTTTACGTTTGGTTAGCGTAGAAACAAAATTTAGTAAAATGTTACGTTTTTGGGAAATTCGTTTTCCTAGACCTTGCCTCATTCAAATCGTTATTGTGCAAAGCGGAGTTAACGCATTGGAACAACTAAGCACTCATTTTGTAGCCAGGAAAATTTGCTAAATGACGCTCTTTCAAATTTTCAAAATTTGGTTTCTATCAAAAGTTTCCTTTCCTAATTAAAAGCATATTATTCGAAATCAGGCAATTTTTCATAGATTGAAATTTTGTTTTTCCACCCAGCATGTGATTAACGAGTTTTTAAATTAATAAGTTAGAAAGCTCGTATACCATCATCATGTTTATCGCTATATGAAAACGTGACAAACATCATGTTGTTGTCTTTAAAAAATTTAATATATCTGGTAGGATGTAAAAAATCAATTCCTAACGAAAAAAAACTTTTTCAGACGAGACCAACATGTACACTAGCACACATACCATTTTACGCAAAATTAGCGTTCTAAAAACATTTTGTAATTTACGCAAAACTCAAATACTTTATTCTGCCTTACCTGTTTCATATCTGGATTTTGCTCTAACTTTCTTCAAAGTAATCGAAAAGAACTTAAACCTCTTCTTCATTGGTTGGTTTAAAAGGTTTATCGAAGATTAAAAGTTTAAACAAATACTTTAGAGTCCTTCTTCCCTTGCATTTTGAGCATGTACAGAATCTTTAAAATGTTCTCCAAAACAACAAGCAGCTCTGAACTAAAATGTCTCGTTTTTCTTCTAATCAGTACATCCTGTGATTTAGCAAATACCCAAAACCTCCAACTACTTCCAGCACTATTAACAAATAATATGCTCTTAAACCAGGAGTCTTACATTCTCTATTTCCTTACGCTTGCTGCTTTAAAAATTGAACTTGCTCGGTTCAATCTACTAGCAATTCGACAAGTTGTGGTAACAAATATAGTTAATGGAAAAATCATGAACAAAACTTTTGATATTCACTTTCAATTCAAAAAATTCACTCAGCCTTATAACATCGTCTTTGCCCCATCCCCATCATACATTGGAAACAAAGGAAACGAATTCGTCATTTACACTTTCCTACAAATCGTCTATAGCCCATCTACACTATTTATATTTCTAGCTGGAAGAAACGACAGAAAAGGGATTGATGCAAGTTTTGCAGAACAAAAACATTCACCTGCTACAAAAGTGTTGCTCTATGAGGATCATAATGGGCAGTTTAGCTCATACTACGCCAACTGCTTTGGGTACTGCAAAAAATCAGTTGAAAATATCAAGGAATTCAGCAAAATTTTGCAGGAGTTTCTTGACTCAACTGAACTTCACATGCGCTTGTTTTGGAATTCTAACGGAAAGCAAATCCCAGTTTTATTAGTTGATACAGATGGAGAATAGTTCGAAAAATATGGTAACGACCGGTTTGCTTGTCGACGTCTCCTCCCTCGTTCATCAGATATGCGATACTGCAGTTTAGACATAATGGGAGCAATTACATTTGGTGAAGTTCACAATATAAGTTTGAATTTGATTTCTGCTCTTCTACCTTTCGAAGCAATGCCAATTCAGTTTCTAGTATCCAGAGGGAAGAAGCAATTCAAGCTCATAAAACGAAACAAACTTCTCAAATTACCGTATACATAGATTTACTAGAAGGATTGTATGCTTACCACTTTTCAATGACACTCACTAAACGGCCGTTCTATTGTCAAAAAACTAAGAAACATGAACAAAAAGTGCAAACAGTAATTCGCAGTTTGGATTTACGCTTTTGAAATGGATTTGGGGATAGTTGCTCTGGTATTTATAATATTTATGGCAGTACTGCATTCACTGACATAGAATGTAATGCAAATTATTGATTCATGGCTACAAGAATTTGGAACATTCATCGGTCAAGAAGCTTCTAAATCTGTATCTTAATTTCGTGGGTTTCTGGTAATTGTTTTGGTTGGGTTGATGATCTGTTAAATTTATGAAAACTCGATAACAAGTTTCGTGATGGTGGAAACTCCTCCAAATATATTCAGAAGTGTGAGAGAGGGATTGGAGGCTGATTACACATATAACAGTGTACAATGAATATTAACTTAAATGCTAATTATTCAAATTGTGTTAAAGCCATATTTTGTATGTTACATGTACACGTAACAATTGCCCCAGCAAGTTTATGAAATAAGTATTTTAATCGTTTAAAAGCGAAAGCTGGTTTAGTTGGTTTTCCTGGTAGTTTCCCTTTTTATTTTCAACAACTTGGTGTAACTATTGGAGTAGTAATTTTCACTCGTTTGAAATCAGATTGTGGCTTAAACATTCTCACAACTGGCTAGACATGGAAAAACAACTGCGTCATGGATATTTGGAAAATATTTAAACTAATGTCTGACAATACTTTCGTAAAAGAAGTAATGAAATAACTAGTTTTGACCAACAAATATTGTTAGTTGTACACCCACGTTTTTGAGACCGTATGTTGTATTGCAATAAAATAATCTAACCAGTGAAACTCTTCAGGTGTTAGTTGAGTTCAGAGTTCTAATTAGTCGAATCTGACTTATTCGGGCATGCTGAATTCCAGGCTTGGGTAATCACGGATTAGAATCACCAATCCCTAACCTGGGATTAGTGAATAAGTTAATGACTTAATCACCAATCCTACTTTAGATTTTTTACATTTAATCACAATCACTAATTCCGAAACCAGCAACCTTTAGCCACTGTTTAATCACTTTATCAATCACCTTATTACAAATCAGAAAGACTAAGATTATCATTATCTCCTCTCGCAATTTTTTCATTAGTAGGTTGCATTTTCAATTTTTTCTTAGCTTTGCTTCCTATTTACACAAATATGGCAGATAATTACTCATCTTTATAGCCATTACAAAAAATCTGTACTTAAACTCAATCACTAATCCTAATCCCACTTGCATTTTCATTTATCATATAATCACCTAATCACCGGTGATTGTCATTGATGGTAATCACCAATCACTAATCACCATTAAAAGCAGAAGTTTCATTTAATCACAATCACTAATCACTTCACAAAATTGGGGTGATTACCCAAGCCTGCTGAATTCATATCCGGTGTCCGTTTACTGTAAGAGTGCCGTCCTGAATTAATATCAACGTTTGAAATACGGAAAACCGCGCACGCAACGACAGCTCCCCAACAACAAAAACAAGTGCATTCTAACAGCTCATCTTGCAGAAGTGACCTGGAGTTAGACGCTTGTTTTAGACGCTAGCTTTCAATATGAGACGAAATTTTGGTACTGCAAGTAGTCATTCAAAAGTAAAAATTAAGTTTGGGCGAGCTTGCATAATTTTTTACTAGCAAAACTTCAAGACAAATACATTTTATCAATCATTCACAGCTGTCATATGTCGACATCGCTGAATGGATGCTTGAGTCCACCATCCATCAGGCATTGTAAGTCCATAAAACAAGCACCTGCCCTGGTTACGTCTGCAAGATGAGCTGTGTGGCGGTATGTAGTATTCACTTGTTTCTGCTGCACGTTGCACGCGCGGTCTTCCGGATTTCAAAGATTGAAGTGAATTTTCTAACTTCAGAGGCACTTTCGAAAAATCAATTTTGGGGCAAAGGAGTTCAACAAAATCATTTAATTCATCGCAGCTGGATTTCCACATACACAAGAGATTTAACGGATGTACCATACCTAATACCAGATTGGATAAGTGAAAATTTATATGATGTCTTAAAAAAGGTTCAAGAGTATACCCAAATAAACAAAATATACCTTGAAGGCATCGCTGTAATATGGCAGCATATATTTCCAAATACGAGTGTTGAAAAGCTTCCAGAACGAGCTCAAATCTCATGCATTGAAATGACAGTACACTATCATAGGTTCTCTAAAAACGAAGGAGAAATTTCAGAAGACAATGACGTAACCAATACATGCTATCCTTTAGTATTGTAACTACCAATTGAAACACTTTAGTTTGTTAGGTGCGGAAAACCTATCTTTCCAAGCTTCAAATTTTCGGAGTTAGTATCCGTATATTATGACCAATGGATTTGGATATTCTGTGGAGCGATTGTTTTATTACTACCATTTGCATATTCACTCCTGTCCATTGAATGTTCAAGACCCCAAGAACCTCAGACTGAAAATTTGGTGGCATTCGGCACTAGTCTTGTCTCCAATTAAGGCTCTCTTAGAGCAAGGGGATGTTTTCCCGACCAATTGTATAACCAAACATAAAATACGTTTTGTTATTGCAACGACTTTGTTGCCTTGCCTTGTGCTAACTAATGCATACAAAAATGAGAATGTTTATAATTTGATTGCTCCACATAAACCTGTACCTTACGATAAACTTTCTCAACTTTTGGAGCATTCTTTCCAAATTTATTCTCGGGCAACGTTGAAATCTTATAAGAAAGCTTGTCTGGATAAATCAGTTCCTGGCATTTTTTTGGGACCATCTAAAATGCATTGCCCACCAAATAATGTTACACCCCATCAAATTACAATAGGCAATAGTAGTCTTGATATAAACAGTATGACGGATGAAACAGAGTTCACGTTTTCGCTGACAGTTGAATCAATCATTTCAAAATTTTTGTCAAAGTCACATATCTCTACTTCTACCACAAAGTCAACAAAAATTCCTTTGGGGAAGGTTTTGTTTCAAAACACAAGTCTGATGCCAAATTTAAATCTTTTAAAATATTCAAATATGATTCGACAAGAGGGTTGGAGACGAAATGAGAAAAATGGTGTTGTTCGTCCAACATTTGAAGGTAATCAAATAAAAAATGGTTTAGAGATTCTGCTTAATTGTAATGGAACAGCTCTTGTAACAACAGAAGTTGAAGCAAACGAAATTGCTAGTCATTTGAAGCAAGCAGAAAGGACAAATGTACACACTGGAAAGGATCCTCTACTTGAAAGAAATGTTGGCTATTATTTTAGAGGATCGCTTCCAGATGCATCGTCGATTCTGAAACTTGGAGGAATGAAACAATCAGGAATTTCAGAGTGGTGGCAACGTTATGTCTCCAAATATCTAACAAAAATGAAGAAAGTTAGAAAATTTTTTCGTGGAAACATGAGCCTACACAATGGGATGAGGGATAAGGAGCCGAACGAAGTGTTGGGAGGAGGACCTTCAATGTTTGGGAATATATTGATAATTTTTATTTTGTGGATGTGTGGAAACGTAGCCGGAGGTTTAGCATTTCTGATGGAGGGGCATGGTTTTATCTTAAGTATACTTGGAGTGTGTTATCAGCATATTATAGCATGTGCAATTAAAATCAGAATTGTGACTGTTGTGAAATCCAGAAACGCATATGGTGTATAGATTCCATAACGCAGGTTATCAATTTGTAGTAAATTGAAAAAGATATTTAAGCGTGGTACTATATACTGCTCCCTTAATGAATTAGTTTATTAAGCATTCACCAATGCATATTATGCTTGTTTGCAATTAATGAAATAAATACAAGTCACTTAAGAGGCATACAGTTTTCAAATGTTTAAATATTGCAGGTACTGTGTTTTCAGTATAACCAATTATTTTATTATGAAAACAAATTTGTGGAAATAAAACGTCTCCACTAACTTCAACAATAAATTAAATCTAGAAATAATGTGGCTTTAGCTTCTTTACCTAACATTGGAAAATTCTAATTACTGCAGAGTAGCAGGGCTTACATGAATATAATTGCTTAAGTTAGTTTTCTTTCTTTCTGTGAATTATTATTATCTACATCTATCTAATTTAGAGTTAAATTAATACTTTTTACTAGTTCGTGCTCTTACTACGAGAAACACAGTTCTATGCAAACAAAGCCTTATAAAGAAAGCTAATCTATTTCTAGTGATTACATGAAAGGGTCCAGCACAAATTGTAATATGCTTAAGCGACTGCGCAACTCTTTGAAAATTGTGGTAGTTTTCACCACAACTTCTCCTCATTCTTTTCCATTTGTGAATAATTTGATCCGATAAGGTAATGGTTTTACTCGCAGAATCTAGCATACTTCCTACAACAGCAAGATCCAAAATTGCGAAAAGAATGACAATAGTGTTTATAACCCCTGGAAGATGCTGACGATACTCAACAAAACTGTAGAGACAAGTGATTAGCCAGCCACCACCGCTTATTTGAAGAAGTGGCAAGATGAATTGAAACGATTGGTTTATAAGCTGGGCAAATAGTTCCAGTTTGATGTAAAATTGAATCAGCTTTTGTGTATTTCTCCGAGACAGAAAGGGCTGCTTGATTATATGCCTTTGGCAGAAACCAAAAGAACCGTAATTTTAAAACCCATTAATTTGTCACATAATTTAAAAATTTAAAGATATTCAGATTTTCATACCTAATAACCTGCAATGATTTGATCAGACTTGCCAGCGAAATAATCGCAGCATTCAGTAAAGGTCCCCCGCATATGAAACAAATTGAACAACAGATCATTTCAAAAATGTAGACAAGAATTTTGACAATCCAGAATGAACATAGTCCACCACCCTTATGACATATCTCACTGTCCGTGCAAACCAACAAGCGCGATAAAAGCTGATGATCACAAGGCCACACCAAGGTCACCATGGGTAGAACAAATGGAGAAAGAAGGCTGACTATGAAGACCAATGGTACAAGTATATTTTCCAGAGCTTTCCATCGAAATCCATGAAGGCTTGAAGCAAACACTGTAAAAACAACAAATTTATATAAAAACTAACAGTATTAAAATTTAAATGTTTTTCGTTTTAAATTCTCACTTAATTTTTCACGAGCACATAACCTTTGGAAGTTATTTAGCAACGCTATAACTTCATCACCGTGGAAGAAATATGTAAGCATTACTAAAACGGAGTTATTGTAGGCAAAAAGAAGGAAAACGTGAACAATCTTTAAGGTGGTTCCTGAGGTATTCAAGTTTTCTGTAAAATCGCTACAATTTCCTGTCGTAGTTTTCAGAAGTTTGTAGATAGAATTTAAAAGTGGGAGAAACGAGAATACTGTCCAAAAAATGAACAAATTGGACATCAGGTTTTTGGCTTTTGATTTAATTTTTTTAGTAGAATTTGCAACTTCAAACCGATTATGGACAAAACACCATTTAATTGGAGTATAGAATAAGAAGTTTGCTAAATTAACCTGTATTCTTAAAACGCTTAACGTTATTGCCACTTGCATCTTACACTGACTTGGAAAAAATGCAAATATTAAGTTTTAGAAATTATTAATAATCCAAATGTGTAAAACTCAGTCTCATTTTTAGTAGCTGTAGTTTGGCTCACGAATTTTCAAAACTGATATTTTTACGATGGAGACACGTGAATGTGCCTTAAGCTACAATTATAATAATTATAAAATCAATTTCCTAAGAAATTCCCAAAACCGTTCTATAATATTTTGAAGAACACGCATATTGCTATTCAAGTTTTTATAATAATTTGTATTTAGCATGGCATATACTGTATAATTTTACCACTAGCTATGGTAAATCATTGGACAAACTCAGGTAGCTAAATATGGCCACTAGAAGGTAGACTTGCCATTAAGTGCAGCTGTGGTTGTCTTTAATTATTCATCGATATAAAATCTTCAAATATTACATGTACATACTTTCTTGCAAATACCTGACATAAAGCAAAATTAAAGCGCTGTCTCGAAAGGAAAAAAAAGACGAGAAATTATTCGTCTATATGTTCTCCGGTTTATGTATCTGCGCATCAGATAAAATATGTAAAGTGGAGGAACATGAATATGGCTTATTTGTAGCAAACTTTCAACATGTAACTGTGAGAGACACTATAAATTATGTATGGAATATGGAACTCCATGACATTTACCAAAAGTATTGGTGTTATATCATGTTCCAATAAATAGTGGACTCATGCTATAAAATTTTGAATACTTGTGCTTCATTAATTTTGACGATTTTACGAAAACATGTCAATCATTTGTAATAACCTATAATTTAATATTCAAATATTACTGAAGAAATCACAATTATTATTTACTGCTTCATAGCTCGTGTTTAAAATTAATAAGACGCTAATACCGCAATTAAAACTGTGTCTTGAAGGCATGACATTTGTAGAAGTGGATTACGTGTCCAATATTAGTAACACACTTAACCCTGTTGAGGAAAATGTGGAAAAGAAAGAAAAAATCATTTGTCATATTTGGTTCTTGAAATGAATTAATGATTCTTAGTTAAGATCTTAATTAAACACTAGATGGCGATAAAAAAGATAATGCTGGACTGGCTGGATGAGAGAGTAGCGATGATGAAAATGATAAGAAGGAAACAGTGACATAGAAGTGACATTCTACTATCGATATGACTATATCGATAATATACCAGTGCATCAACTTTCTCATGACCTTTTACGCTTACGACCATATACTACTCCACATCAATCCAAAATCCTGCACTAAATGTAGAATAGACAACATGTGAAAATTTTATGAACAACTTATAAGTCAAGCATATGCACATGTCGATACATATCAATAAACTTCTTAAACCCTTAAATTGTTATATTTTTAGACTTACTTGAGGTCTCATTAGATTTGGTCTTGGATTAACTAAAGTGTATAAAATGTATGCAATTAGTATTGCAATGATTAGTGAATACAACATGAAAATGGGTCAGATAATTTGGGACTTTTGCTTGAAATATACTTTGGATACGGATTAGTTTTGAAAACGATGTCCCAAATAATTGGAAATGGATAATAATAAAAAACATGTTGAATTATGAAGCTTCATTTTTGAGGTTGGTAATCATATTAAAGATTTAAAGTTTCAAATGAATGGGATGCAAAACCTGCTTGTCCCTTTTCCAAATTTTTTATTCGCATGCACTATTTTTCTCCACGGAATTCTCACTCGTTTGGGCTTCTGTCACTTTCTCTCACGCGTTCTCAAACTTTCTTTTTTCTCTAGAGAGTCTCCCCAAGTTTCACACAAACAAGATCAGTACAGTACGGGTAAATCTAAACAAAAATACACCTTCAAGTTTTTGTACCATTCCAATGTCAAAACACTTTACTTCTATTTGCTGATGGATGCCTAGAAATCGAAAAGCACCAATAAGAGCTTCATATTTAGTAGAAAGCAGGCATTAAACATAACCTGTCGTCGACTTTTATGCTTTGTTGTGCTGTACATCGTAATTTCAACCAGCTTGTGGTTTTCTAGTCCCGTCGTACCAGATTCATGTACTGCATGCCATCTATGCATGTGACATTACTAACGTTGTACAACAAAACAAGTGAAAGCCTACCATACCCTTTTTTAAACATCTGTAATTCCATCTATTTCAGCAGCAAGTGGATCTCGAGGGATACCGAATGATTCAAAATCAACTCGGATTTACGCCAAAAACTTTCACTTTTATCTGTTCATCTATCATAGATTCCATTGTGTCATCACATAAATGACACAGTTGATTGAAAATAGTGGATAACATTGGTCTCTGTTTTTCTCCCGTGAGGACTATGGTGAAAACTTTCGCTTTTGTCTGTTCCATTAGCATATAGTAGTTTGAGAATTTTGAGATCGGATCTACTGGTTATGCTGATATTTGCTTTTATTTTGCAATCTCTGTTGAATGCTACGTTGAGGTAGGCATGCAAACCAAACTTTCACAGAACAGAATTTCCGCATGCAAAAAAATGAGAGACAAGAAGAAAGTGATACTGTATTTGCTCTTGATGGGCAAATAGCCCCACTAGCTGATAAGTTGTTGTCACTTTCCCTTCATATCATAATTTATATGAAGTTTATCTTAGCTTCTTAGATTACATGTGGAGTATGATGAAGGTAGTAGGTGCTTTATGTCTCCAGTTTTTGCTCCCATGAGACACATTGCAAAACATATCACTTTTGTCTGTTTTATTACCTACCATACATTAGTTTGTGAGTTTTGAGATCGGATATATTCGTGAGTAATGACGATACAATACTGTTATTTTGCAATTTATGCTGAATGCTTGGTTGAGGTAGAGTTATAAAATATGCTTTGGTCTGCTTGTTTTCTACTGACACCATCGTGTCAAGAGAAAATAATTTTAGCGTGAAAAAAGTCAAAGACAAAGGAAGAGTGACACTGTACTTAATCTTGATAGACAAATAGCCCAACTAACTAATAAAATAGAATATTCTGGATCTGGTTGATGTCTTTTAAACACTGTAGAAAAAATATAAAGAGGTCATGTTTGATTTAAGACAAATTTATTAGATCGGCTGTTATGGATGAATTGTTCATGGGTTCCGTAGTTATATTTAGGTACTGGTTATCTTTCAGATATGTAATAAATATATTTCTAATGTGACATTGTACTTTATGCCTCCATTTTGGGTTGGAATAAAATACTTGCTGCTTTTATCCAGTAACATTTAGATTTTCAGGAAAATACACAGTTTTTAGAGTATTAATTTTTTAAATAAAATGTCAACAATAGTAATGTCTATGATACCAAACTCTTTTAAAATATAGCATCTGTCTACTGTACGTTTGTTTATACTAAATATTCAATATGGTGATAAAGTAAATACGGAGAAGTTTGACTTTAAATACATCGTTTCATCTTTAAAATAAATAAAACAAAATATGTTTCGTATTGCTACATACAAGTGTAAACCTTAAAATTTAGTCCCAAAACGATATTTATACTTAATATATGTTACAAATAATTTGGTGGGTCATGAAAATAATTTAAATATATACAGATTATACTAAACACATATCAACTAAATAAATACTCTGCTTTTTTGATAAACTATGACCACAAATATGTCTTAATAACTATAAATTTTAAGCTTTAATACATTTCTGAAACTCTTTCACACTTTGTGACTTTAATTTTCAGAAATGTAAATATTAACTAGGTTTCCTTGCCCTTGCTTCAAGTACAACTAAACATTCACAAAATTTATAAATTTGATTTAAGAAACATGAACCTGTGTAACCGGATGTTTGAAGAATATCCTTAACATTATTTGATTGAAAAATCTATTTGGTTTCCACATTTGATATGATTGTTAACTCAATCGGTTTGATCTCATGAATAGTTTCTGTCTGATCAATTTAAAACATTTGTCCATGTAATAAGTGCCCTAAATAGAAAGATCATAAGACTAAATTCCTATAATTTAGGTCCACGAATAATAAAGGCGACAATAAACTTGAATCCCAACTTTATAGTTGTGAAAATCTTGTATTGATGCCATTTTCCAACCAATGGATTATAAACTTGATTTTGGTGTTTCTTTTTCACCACTACTAAAATACAGTCCAATTCTAAATGTAAGCCAAAAAATTGTGATGGATTGCTTTGAAATTTATATACTTTTCATGATTGCATCTATTGCGTGCTTTGTGTTTTACAATGGAATGCTATCTTGTAGCATTGGTATATGGAAAATTTGGAAATCTTTCCAGGAAAGTACTGCTTCCCAGGCACGGTGTTCCTTCAAAAGTTGGATTTTGCAATATCGACGAATTCAATTGTGCGCATCACCTGTGAATGAATGTTTTCAAGAAACAATTGCACTCCGTTTTCCAGCCGTCCTTATGACTATTGCCATTGTGTTTGCTTCTGTGTTACCACGAGACGATATTTGAATGAATATATCAATTACTGGAAGAGTAACAGCTTGTTATTTGACTTGTGCTATTTTACCCAGGAAGAGTAAATAAAATGAGTAGGAATATGCTGTATCGTGTTAAGCGTATAATTACATTATATTTATTATATATATATACCTATATTAATATATCATGGAGCGACTAGGATAATATAAAAGAATGTCGAGTAATTCTGAGAGCATGTATAGAGAGATTAAATTAAGATTGGTTCCGTAAACTTTTACGGAATGAGCACATCTTTGGTAATTTTAAATTTTGTGTTTCAAGAAACTATTAAATTGGCTCTGGTATTGTAAACTTTTCTTTGCGCTTTAGGTGCTTAAGGACTGAACAATTACTAAAATCAGTTTCTAAAGCTTATATTGTGTTTTTTAATCCTATTTCATGGTTGATTGAAGTCATGAGTTGCGGCAGGGTATATCTTTTTGTTTTTTATATTTGATTGATTCTTCGTAGAGCAAATTGAATTGAATTTGAATCATCTCTAGCTATCATATATTTGATTGCTTTTTCACGGTACTTATTGGCACTACCATTTGTTGATTGAAGAATTTTTTGTAGCATTTTGGGTCGTAGACATAAACTGTAATCTACAAGTTGTGCTGATTTTCCATTCGAGTTGTAGACGGTAAGTCTTACATGTCAAATAACTCATTTTTGTTAAGGTTGTTGCAATTCTGTCGGATGATAAAAACTACAACGTCACGCTATTTAATTGTCAAGTTTGCTTGATTGATACTTTTGCTTTTTGTTCTGAGTGGGGTTCAAGTTACCTGTCCATGTTTTTGAAAATTTAATCAATCGTGAAATCCGAATTTTGCTGTAAAATTTAACGCCGTATTACATCGAGTCAACACACAACACGAATTACATAGCGGTGCTCCAGTTATCTTCCAAAATGTTTATAAACTCCAAAGAAGAAATCCACTTGGAAGATATAAAGCCCGATTAGCTACAAAACTTTGCCAATTTACAAAGAAAATAGTTTGTTGGTAGGCAATAATTATGACAAATCTTTACTTTTGTAAATAATTGGCTATTTTATCACAACTTCCTGCAAAATGCTTCTTTGTTTTTTTTAACACCCACCCAAGTTTACATTTGGATATAAAATATTTTCATAACATTTCAAATTACTCCGTTTTGATATCACTGCCACAAAGACGCTAATCCAAAACCAAAATGACTTGTATGAGTTAAAACAATTTATGAAGGCATGGTCGTATTCAACTAAATATTATATAAACTTATCTGCTTATGATTCAGCACAAGCTTTCACTAGAACGTAGTGTCGCGTAAACAGCAAGAAACGTAGAGGCTATTATGTAAGCGTGCTGCCGTCTACATGCTAATTATTAACTGTAATATACAAAGTAATTATTAATTATGTTTTCCCAGCCAATTGATTTATGATTAGAGATCAGTAAGTACCAAGCATGACTTTATGAGCATTCACATCTAAAACTAGTGTGTCAGTGAAATGGCATGCTTAAATAGTGCAGAAAAATTTATCAAAAGGTTAATTTTGAGTCAATCAAAATTTGTACATCCTTCATGCATGTCTGTCATTAGATATTTTGGTTACATACATTCACTTAAAATGCTTATCTCGTTGGATCCAAACATCTTTGCTTGTATAAGCAAAAGCATTTACTTTCAAATAAACTACAGAACAAGTTTATGTTTACAAAACTTCCACACACATTCCGTTAATTTCATAAACTTACAAGCCACCGGCAACTAGAATAGAGAATTAAGATGATGTAGCCTTACAATCGAAGAAAATATCTGAGTTATTGAACATTTATACCAGGAACTATAGTTAGCATAGAAAATTTTCTGAAATATTTGGAAACGCCCTCAGCCATAAACATCAGTATACAGACTGATACACAAATCATCCAAAGAGCAAACACTTTCGCAATTTTATTTTCCAGTTTTACTGCAGTAAATTTTGTATTAGAATCGTCCATTTCCATTTCCGCCAGGCCTTTGTGTCTAATTCTATCCTGTACTCGGACAAAACTTGCAATCAATTCCGATTCTAAATTCATTCTTGCCACTATACCTGAATCCACAAGTCTCTGAAAATAAAAGGCCAGGTTGGAATGGTTTGGGGGAAGAAACACCCAGTAAATAGGTGCCATGTAGATAGCATGCTTGCTTAAATGGCATTTTATGTTCTTGATCTTCTTATTTGACATCTCTTTAGTAATCAGATTTACAGCGAGTCTTGTAACCATTGAGCTGTCAAGTACAGCAACTTTTTTTCTTGGATTCAGCAGCAAATCCTTTCCTGCCGATGTAATAACAGACACATTCAGCGAATTTAAGGATATATGTTTAAGCAGATTGAAATTATTTGGAACATATCGGTATGATGTGTTTGCAGTCATTTGTTCAAGTATTTTTTGATGCGCTTTATTACTCTCAAAGAAAGAATCGAGAACTGAATATCCCTGGCTATCTAACTCGGCCAATGTTTGCATCGATATTTCTTCGTCTGGCTTGACTAAAACACTAGACATATCACCAGAATAGAGGTCAACAAGTGGACGGATGCAGAGCATCCACAAAATTGTCATAAATTTTAGTCTAGAGTTTCCACATAATCCACTGCAAAGGACGCTGGCTATAATGTATAGTAGGTTTTCAATAAATGATTTTACTTCAAAAACCGCAAGCACAAATCCCGCATAGATAAGAAGACACCATGTCCAGGCATCAAAAGCTTCTACGAACGCTGAAAATTTAAATATTGATTCTTCTTTCCATTTTGGAAAATCACAATAAAGGAAATTCCAGTAATCAGTTTCTATATATTTTAAAATTGGATTTTCTTTAGAGCTCGAGTCGGAATAAGCTGTCCATTGAAACCATGGAGAAAAGTTAACATTGTAAAAATCTTCGGAGTAGGGTATCATCATAGGATTCTTCCCATACCTGAGTTTACCCTCTTTCAGCAAAAGTTCGTTTGTACGATTCATCCAATCCACAATTTGTAAAGAGGCGTTTACCTTTTCCGTTAAAATATTTGCAATAATATATATTGGTAATTCGTAAGCGTTTTCAGGTCGCTCAACTTCAGGATCAAAAAAAATATCTCGGAGTCGAGGATAGGAAGACAGGGTATCCCTATCAATATCAAAGTAATAAAGCCAAACTTGAGATTTTGAGATTTTTAAATTACTTTGTACAACGTTAGCGAATAAACATAAAACCGATATCAACCAAATACAGACGAACATTTAGAAAATCTTCAAAATAAAATTTGCCAATACATTCACTTTCCCACGTTTCTTTACAGTGGAAACTAAGCAGTATGGAAAATATTTGAAGACAGAATTTGAATGAAAATCTGTAAACAGCTTGGAGACCAAATGAAGTAAATGCAGGAAAGAATTGTCAAATTTTAATTTGGAATAAAATTCAAATACCCCAGAAAGGCGCTAGAGACAACCACCTGCGCTAGAAATCGTCGTTTGCATAAAAACCTGAAGCAAGATTTATTAGCAATTAGTTTCCTCAAATACATAACCCCAATTTAAAATGGTGTCATTAATTTAATACCAAATTTTTATAGAACTTTATGTTAAACTTAGCAAAAAACAGACAAACATCGTTAACGGCAACTTTCATTTGTCTCTGGAGGTTTCCATTGTAAGAAGGATGACATATAATTTGAATTTTTAAGCAAGTATTAAGTTGCAAAGTTTTTTTTAAAGCAGCCCAGAAGAAGCTATTCTTACCGTTAATTTATGCTGTTATTTAGCTTGATAAATCGATATTTCTTTCAAAACTGAGAAGGGTTTAACGATTCAAAAATTGTATGTAATTCTAAAATGAACAGCTCTGAAGCAATAACATGCGTCAATAAAACTAATATAATTGTGTGTTGTTCCAAAAAGGTTTGAGGTATTCCAAGAAGTTTTCATTTCGTAAAAGACGATGTGCTTATTTGACACGTATCACGGATAAGACTTGATAAACCCTCCAATAGGGTTAGATGGCTGGGCTTGTTTGATTATTCAAATCAGTTCCTTCCCAATTTACATACTTAAATACATACATGTATCTATCTGGAAAGTATGGTGATGAAAAAGGAACATATGGAAACATGGATATTTTTCCTGTTTATCCTGACTTTGGAATTTGTAATCACAGTTAATAAATATATTATTCTCCCATACAACTTTAAAAATAATTTTAAAAGGAACTTTTGACTTCGGAGAATGTGTCAGGGCAATGGCATGGTGTTACGTCTAATAGATGCATTATTTATTCATTCTTTACTTTTGGTGCAATACTTGACCACCATCACTATCAATCAATTTTTTTCAAAACTTAGAGTGTAACAAGTGATTGGAATGGCCGTAATTCATGTAATTTGAAATGGAATTCTTACAAATAATCAATTCGCATATCAGACTTTAACAACAACGAAGGTTAAACTGAGGAGAAATTGGCTAAATTATCAGTATTTTTCCCCAATCTTCAAATTACAATCTTTAATTATATTGAGCATGAATGTGATTGATGTTGGTTCTTGTAAGTTTAAAATCAACGCGACAAACATTGCTGTGTGTTTATTCCACTTCAATTTTTTAAATTCAACAGAACGGCGACCTTTCAATCAGGGTGATTTTGTATGTCTGTATAGTTCAATGTTAAAAAGGAAATGAATTTGTGATCAAGTAGGAAAACTGTGAATGAAAACACTTTTATCTAAATTAGCTGCAAGCCTCAAAACGTTGGTAAACCTTTTCTCGTTTATGAGTATAAAGGTCATTAAATTCGCATCTAAATTTAACCATTCTTAACTAAATGATTTCTCTGGTTACAGCTAGCATGTTATTTATAACCGCTTTTTAACCATGTTTTCCACTAACCACTTTTGCGCTGTCGTATTGTACAGTTCACTTTTTGGTTATGCATTGTCAACAGAATTTGCTACAAATCCCGAACATCTGGAACATTTTGAAGACTCTGCCAACGTGACCATTACTTGTGGCGGAATTATTACAGATATTAGGGATCGAATATCATACAAAGTTTTCGAGCCTCTGCTTCCAAACGAACGTTGTGTTTGGATCATACGTAGTGCTCAAGGGACTATGACATTTATTTAGACAGTCTTGGTCTTCCTTCATCATTAATTATATGGGGATTAGGATATCTATCATCACAAGGAATCGTACCGTAAGTGTAATCTTCCATATTTTTGCAATTCAGTAGCCGTGATATCAAAATAGTAAAGCCAAATTTCCGTTTTCACACTTTCTTCGGGATGACTAGCTGTATGTGGAAAAGTAAGAAGAAGATTGAGAAAATCTCTAAAGAAATTATGGGAATTGAAATTCTGCATTTCCAAGTCAAAATAGGAACATGCTCAATATATCGCACGTATCAATTTGTCAGCATTGAAACTACCACTGGTTTTATGTTTTATAAATTATATGTAATCTTGTCCATTGTGCTATTTAGAGAACGTTGAACTGTAATTATATCTACAGAAACTCTCTAAAATTGCAATACATAAATATTTTCATTCATTCATTCATTTCATTTAATGCGACACTTCTAAGTTTTACTCCATGAGGGAATTTTTTCGGTGGATTCCTACTTCTGTAATTACTCCTCTTTTTTGATTACGATCTTGATTTCCTTCAGAACCCTCAAATTTCTCTGCAAATCAATATTTTCCCTAGTTTTTTCTATGGCCTTGTCCACTGATTTTATATAGAAATGGAAACGTGCCAAAATTTCGCTTTGCTTTTCTTTGCAAGGTTCTAGATGTATGTAAGGTTTCTTCGATTACTGGAGCGAAATTACTAGGCGGCGTAAGGAGCCCCATGTCAGGTTTGGAGGTGAGAAGATGAGGAAGGTCCTTGTTGATTGCTTGATATCCACCATTCAAAATCCAAATAAAAGGTTTTGTGCCTTCATTCTATCTAGTGATAGTATCCAACACGATAATCAGTCACTCGCAATAAAATTTATCGTTTGAATATTCATCGTAGATGATGATTTCGTCATAACGATCAGGAACATTAATGTTGACGATATAAGAGGACAGCTTATCCAAGAAATATTCCATGACATCAGCTTTGTGTCCACATCTATCTGGAAGGAAATAGTTTTTAATGAAATAGTGCCTGCGTCTAATTATAAATAAATGAAAGGAAATGCATTTCTACTAAATACCTTTCAATTCCCTCAGTACCTGGATTAGGTACGTTTCATAAATGATCCAAGCCGTTTCTAGCTTGGATGAAGAGAAAGAATTGCCCTTCTCCTGATTATATCGCTGGAAGATTATATAATTCTGTTCACTATTCAGTTTATATTGATTAAAAGTTAAAACCATTAGTGAAACTTTTCAATTATTCTTACAGTCTACTAAACACAAAATTTTATTCCTAGGTACAGAACAGCTTGTGATTCCCTCCTGGTGGCAAATGTGATTGGCAAGACCTTTTCCACTTTCACTCTTTCTCTTTTAGAAAAGAATATCTGGTAATAGTCGAGAGATGCCGAATGATTCTGCATCAGCTCAGATTTTAAGTGAAAGCTTTGTGTTTTCCCTTATTGCTATATCATCAAGTTTATCATAGGTTTGTCAAATTATGGTCTGTGTTTGCCCCAGCGTCGCTGCCGTAATTATGGTATGGCCAAATATTAGTATGAAAACTAACAAAGACCAAGAAATACCGGATACTCTTGCATTTAATAAAGTATTTACTGTTAGTATTGATTATTGATGAAATTAATAAAATAAAAATAAAATGAATTTTAACCCTTATCAAGATTGAGAAAATCCCGGGAAAAAGTGATTGGCCCTGGTAAATACCGGGAAGTGGGAAAAAGTCCAAAAGTGG
>JAQIXX010003710.1:0-18599 GCA_034700605.1 Willowsia nigromaculata | reverse complement strand
ATGCCTGAGCTGCCCTGCCATATCCTCATAACACGAGCATAGTGCATGCCTATGCTCACAAAATGAAAGCAAAACCTAACAGGAACCCATTCGTATTTTGTATGATCGGGTCGTCGTCGTCGGAGTAGTAAGAATAATTTCCTTTTTCGTGTTTTTTCAGTCTTCAGCTCTCTAAAGAATTATCAGTGAATTATGTGGGCGCGCAGTGCAATATATAACAAGGAACCTTATACATGGAGAATAACGAGGAACCATCAGAAGACAGGATAAACGAGAAATAATGTAATGAATAAAATGCATAATTGTAACTGTGTTAATTATCCTAAGCTCGCGACTTTTCGATCCAATTAATTATTCACCTCACAGGCCATGTCACTACAATGCAATGCTCAGCTTGAGCGGGAGGAAAAAAAGCAGAAAAGGAGAAAGAGAAGCCGAGAGTCGAACCAAGTGAAGTAAAAGCAGCAACAGTTACTACTACTAGTGCAACTCCACTATATACATATTTCTAATAAATTGTACTATTCCTTTTCTTCCAAGAAAAAAACCTTGAAGCAGCTTGTTCTTGTTACTAGATTCGTTTTACTTATTTCAGTTGATATGTCACTGCCAGGAGCAGCGCAGAGAGAAAAGAGGATCTCGACTGAACACTGATTTAAAAATATGAGACTGATTCTTTCATTCTCACCGAGAGCAATCTGTGCTCTCTTCTTTTCAAGAATATTTATTGCTTAAACGAATGGAATGACACGTCACCTGAAGACAGATTCCTCAACTGCAGGCAACCATCCTCTCTCTCTCTTTCTCTCTACTGATCAAATGTAAAGCAAAACATACCTAAACTCGAATATTGCATAACATGTTATGTAGAACCCTTCCAAGTTTATATAATCTTAACAAACCAGCAAAAAAAGAATGGTTTTCAAAAAACATAAAAACGAAAATGAAAATTGGATGTTGTACATGATACGCACTTACAACATACATAGGTTCGCCCCTCACTTGAAGTCAGTCGTCGTTTTAAATGATGTACTAAATGAATATGTTGTTTCTTGTATGTACAATGTTTAATACACATCGGCATCATGATGAAATGAAAGAAACGACAGGAAAAAGATTTGTGAGCTGGTAGCAATGTTTCATTCCATGTTTTTTTCTTTTTTCGCTTTTCAAGTGAAAGAAAGACGAGATGTGTTATAATTAGGTATTTTAGAGTGAGTGGAGCCATAAGAGGAACACGAAGCTTGAAAGAAGACTGCGGAACAGTTGAGTTGAAAAGTGCGAGCAAATATTGTAGAGAAGAATATCATCATCGTGTAGGCACACATTACATTTTCATTACATAACGCACGCAACTAGAGTTTGTGTATTTTGTATCCCTTCACTTTGGCAGGTTTAATAGCATTTTTTTCATCTGCTCAACTCGTTTCTTTTTGGCCATTGCAAACAATGCGCGTAAATCTCTCTTCAGAAAAGTAACTTGCACTCTCTCGTCATGTTACACTGTTATTAATAATACACATAATATATTATTATCAGAGGATTTTTTTTCTGCCAAGTATTTAGTGTTTAAGCATATTATAAAGGCATAAAAGCAAATCGTGTCCTTTCTGTCTCTGCATCTCTCGCTCTTTCTGTCTGTTGACAAAAAGCGTGAAAAAGGGAAGTGGATTCTTTTCAATTCAATTCAAACTCACCACCACCACCAGTCAGTCAGTTTTAAAAGAGAAGAAGAAACATTTTTCAATGAATTCCTTTCAACAACTTTTTAAAATGTATTATGTAAAAATTGGAATAATAGCGAGAATAGCTTTTGCAATAATAATGAAAAAGAGGATGAGAAAATAATATCATAGAAGAAGAATGAATAATACGTCTTCTTCATCGTCCCTAATCCTTCATTTTCTATTAATGTTGGTATGCATTAAATTTTGCTGTAGAGTGCGTTCATTTTTTACTACTCCACGTACTCACAAGCTAATTGTAACATAACGTACGTTCTTGAGTTCTTATACAAGTACTACGTCTTAGTCTACAATGATGACAACGTCACTGATGCCAAAAGGAAGCCGATCGTACAACTTACTTGTGTATATAAAAACTACTTCATTCAAAATAAAAGTTACAACCAGCAAGTACTTATTTCACAATTTGCAACCAGCATTGCATTTCATTTGTTGTGGATGACGATGATACAAATAACTATGCAAAAAAGATATTTTGGAATGGTGGTGATGCATGCGTTCATCTTCACTTTAAAATCTTTATTCCCTCTCCCTCATGACTCTTAAAATGAAAAAAAAAAATATTGAAAAGAGATCTTCACACAACAACAAAAGTCACTCTTTTAATACTTTCTAACAATATCATTATCTTGCCACATCTTCAAGTTCTTTTCCTATTCTCACTATCTTTTTCAGCGTTCCTCCACATCCTCATTGCTTTGAAAACGGAGAGTGACGAGAGATAGATAAAATGGAACAACGAAAACTGTATGAACGCAAAGTAGAGTACGTCTTTCAAGACGACAAAAAATGAGCACAGAGTACGTTATGGATTAAGGAAGTACAGAGACAACACAACGACATGCACACTGAGCAAGAGAGCATTAATACTTATTTCCTCTTGAGAAAAATCACTACGATTTTCTTTCGGTACGCTTGGTTGGCTGTCTGGATAAGTTGACGATTTTATTTGGGGAATCAAATTGCTTCCCGTGCACTTTGCACACATGAACATAGACGCTTAACAACCTTTGTTCCGCTGATGATGGTGACTTTTCTCCCACTGTAAATATAATACTCCTCCCCATCAGACCTTCCCCATCAAGCTTTTCAAAATCTCCTCTCTTCATTTCACCATTTATTTTTCTTAAAAATCAACAACAAAAATAGCACAAAAAATTCAAAGCAAACACGAGAGCAATGACTTGTGAAAACATCGAATTTCGAGGAGTAGATTTTGCTCATCATTTCATGGTTTAATTCCTTGATTTAATTATTACATCATCATCACCAAAGCCATCATTTTAAAGAGTCATAATGGATATGAAATTGCTAATAGAAATTGCGTACTCCATCTCTCTCTCGATGAAAGTCATTAAAAATTTGTAGATTAAGCAGCCTGTCAAATTATAGAACATATCCCCTAATACAATGTTCACGTAGAAAAATGCTTTCAATTACTTTCATTTCTCCATCAAATATACGTTCATGGAGCATCCTTTTACGCTACTGAACATTAACATCGCCAATGCCATACAATGCAATTCTCTTTCCCTCTGCATGCTTGAATCATTCACTACAATATTAATTCTCATCTAGATATTAGGAAAGAATAAGCTATGCATTCATACATGCTATATATAATTCAGTGGAGAAGTAAGAAAACAAAAAGGAGGAAGAGAGGAAACTATATATTTTAAAAGGCAGATCGTAATATGAAGCAAAAGTAGAATGGGAGGTACTCCACCCTTTTCATTTAATTCCAGAGAATCCCTTCATGTTAGATGACGCTGAATGCTGACTGTGCATCAAATTCATGTCAGTAATGAATGTCTCCTCAGTAAAATACGGATACCTTCTTGTCAGAGTAGCACTACTAACAAATCACGACTTTCCGTTTTTCCTGTTTACCACTCCAACTACTTATATAAAAGTAAAGATAGATAGAGAGGGCAGAGCTTTAATACCCAAAATTTCCCCTTCTTCTTTCCAGTCCCTCACACACTCTACTTCTCCTTGTGCAGTGTGCTTCACAACGATGATCATCGTCATTTCTCTATTTTTCTCCATACATATTCCATGAAACTATTCCACTGTCCTTAGTGAAAATATTAGGTAGCGAGCAGAGTGGAGAAGAGGGAATCCATTTAAAAGTAATGCATATTTGCTCCCATTCCAACAAAATGCCTTACTCCACACACTCCTTCCAAGTTTTACACCAACTTGCTTGAGAATGGAATATTCCTGCTGTTGCTCATGATGGTGAGGATGGTCACGATGATGATTGTAAATGGTAATGGTTGTGAAGTGTGCATGCATAGTGGTAGTGCTATAGCTAACGATATATAACAAGATTGTGGTGCTTGCTTCCAGATACGCACCTCTATTCTCCAGTTTTTTTTAAAAAAAAAGGGAACAGAGCAACAGCAGTAGAGAGAATCTAAAATCTAAAGGAGAACAAGAGTCAGCTGCGATTCCATTTTTCCATTTATTTTTTTCTCTATTTCTTCCTTCTTCTTCCAGGAAGTCAGGACGAAAAAAGGTGCTTATAGATTCATTGTGGAGAAACAGTAGTGTGAAGAAGCTATGGAAAGCATATATCGTTTGTGTGTCTCTCCTCTTTTTCTTTTATCTTCTCTGATGCAATATTTTTATGACGGGAAAGTAGACTGTATAGGTACATATGAGGCGAGTACCTATAACGTAGGTCCGCATACATGGCGTTCTTTTCAGTACGGATATTTTCACTTTCTGGCATCACTTGCTCAACCGATGATGTGAATTAGTAAACCGAGTGGAAGAATAGTACAGAGAGTTTTAGGAAATTTCTCTGGAATACATGCTTTTAAAAGGGACAGACAAGCTCTTTCCCTCTGTAGTTGGCATCTTGCAAGGTTTTCCCTCTTGAGTGATGACTATGCTAATTCACGGGACAAGTCCTTCCTGATCTGCTATTCCGCTGATTTTGTTCTATGTATTATGAGATGTGTGGTGATAGTTTCTAGTCTTAGGAATGAAACCGGAGAAGAGAAATCTCTTAACTGGCTGTCTGTTCATGATGAAAACTATCAGGAATGCTTGAAACAATGAAAACGAAAAAGTATAAGTAATGTGCGCAATCTTTTACATATATAGGCACTGGTTTGTGTTACCTATTACTTGAGGATTAGCGAAAATTTAGCAATAAAGTTTATAAACGTAATGTAGAAGATTATAGTTTTTATTTAAATAGGTAATTGATAACGATTGTGCTGATTTCTCAGCTGTACTTGTCTCTTTCTGTATCTTTTTTTCAAAATGATGTGGGCAAACAACTTAAAATAACTTATGGCAAGCTATCTTGTTTCTTGCTAATTTATGAGAAGTTATGGAGAATAAAGAATGTTTTTCAGCCCAATAAGTTTCGAATTTGGGTTTGCAGACGAACACCTCTGTAGGAATAAGAAATTCATCACATTAGTAGTTTTGTAATCGTCCCCATAATCATCGCAGAATACATATTTTATGCATATTTTGCTCATTTTAATCATTATCAGCATCATCATAATCGTTCTCCTAACCATTACAAATAAAGTACCGTGTAATAAATATAAAAAGAAGTGCTTTACTCTTCTAGAGTCCACTAAGCATTTTAAACAGAGAGTTTACTGTTTCTTGCACTCTTTTTTATACAATTCCATCCAACTTTTGAGTGATAAATCATTTTCAAAATGAGATGATGACGACGAGGACGACGCGGTAATGTAGTCGTTGTTCATACTTCATATTATCGTTATTATGGAAGTAGAAGATTCATCATCAGCAAGACATACGTTTAAGCAACAAAAAGAAACGACCTGACTTTTAGGAGAGATCCACCAAGCAAACACACGAACGAAATCTTGTTTGGTTTTCTTGAAAGCAAGAGAGAGAGGGAGAGAGAGATGGATGGATGGAGAGAATATAGGAAAATAATGAATACCTTTTTTCCAACGACGACGATGAAGATGATGATGACGAAAAGGATGATGTATGTATGTACAACTGTGGCCAATTTTGATTTACTTGTTTGCATAGACGGGAGAGAAGAAGAAGGATTTGCTTACAATACCAAAACGTCAAGAGGATTCTGCTCACACTTTTTTTTCTACGTACACCACACCACCATCACCACCACCTTCTTAAACTTTTTTAATCATATCATAACTCTCTGACTGAATGCAACTGCCATAGCACATCAGCCTCAAATTGTGATTCATAAAGGGAGAGAAGAGCAATAACAATCTACATGCATAAATATTATACGCACTACAGCAGTAAAGGAGTGTTTGCTTAAGTAATGATAAATGATTTTGCTTTTTTTCCTTCATTGGTTTTGCAGTGAAGCTCAAATAAAAAATATTTAATTAGCATACCATAAATGAAAAATATCAAACTCTCCCTTCTCCTCCAACTACATCTATCTACACAAAAGTTTACTCTTCTTCTTCCTTGATAAGGCCACATGTCTTTGTCGATGCACAAAAAAAATATAATTGTGTATTTGGAATAATGTCTGTGCAACATGTTACTTAGATGAGCAGTGGGGAAAAAATTATTGTGTGCGATGTATTAAATCATCCATTACTGTACTGTATAAACAACAATTATTAAATTGTTTCATTTTTGTGTATTAATGTGTGTGTGACATTTGGAGGTCGATGGAGTCATGCATAATTATTCCCCTACTGCATCACCAGCGGCGCGACATTGTATAGTAAATTGCAATGTTTCATTGCAAGATTAAGAGCTTCATCTCATTTTTCACACAGAGCAAAGATAAAAAATACTGTGCAATAAAACAGGTGCATAATAGAAACATAAATTACATTCTAATTGTTGCCGTGTTGAGGATGATATTACTGTTATATATGGCACAATGAAATGTAATAGTAAAAGAGGTAAAGTAGTAATCTTCCATTCATATTATCAAAATTTATTCATCCATAACGAATCAAAAGAGTTTTTCATCAGCATCATTATCTCTGAGTCGCTGGCTCTCTCATCTTTCTTGAAATGGTCACCTGTTTTAAAGGAAGACGCGATAAAAAAAAAGTAAATTTCGTTCGTGATATGATCACCTCTTCACTCTTCGCCATCCTCACTTGTCCACTACTACTGCCTGCTTCTTTACATCCATTAAAGACCACAGGACTTCACAAAATGTCCTTGTCATCCAAATTGTAGAATCATGTGGCAAGACCATTGCTGCGTGCTGATACTGATGCGTTGATGCTCCTGCGTTGCATTTGCACCTGAGCTGTGATGTGATAAAGTGACATTTAAAAAACTGGTCAACAGCGACGAACTGAGAAGACGAGAAACTGTAGTATCAATTTCCAATTTTCCCAGCTTACAATACATCCATAAAAATCGTGTATGATAATAATATGGTGATGGCAATGTAAGGCGTACTGCATTCATACATTATTTATGCATTCATTGTCATTATATTACTTCATTCTCCTAGTCTCACTATCTTGACGAGACCAAAAAAAGCAAGAAGTTCGACTTACACGAATAAACCCCCCACCACTAAGCTGCAATGTAATACCTCCACCGTCACCTGCACTTGTTTTCAAGATGATGAACAAAAAAGTCATATTATATGCATATATGTATTTGAAAGTTCTTTAGTGAGGGAAGCAAACAATTTTTATATTATGAACAAGATGGACATGACAGGTCGTCATCAAGACCGTCCTTGTATAGCCCTCCTCCTGGCTCAGATGGATGGATGGATGTACGTGTATTTGAGAGAGAGAAAAGAGATGACAAGGATAATATAGGGATTGTCACACACCACCACCCCCATGTATCCAGTATATTTACAGAATTTTGTGTACATTGTACATGTAACCGAACACTTAATATTATTGCCTATTCAGATTCAGATGGGTTTTGTTATACTTGATAGAGTCAACGGGGTGGCATGCAGCTAGAGTACACGATGCCATGCAATGAAAATTGTCGTGGACCTCTCACGCACTCTCTCATACCAATTTGGCTCGTAGATTTTACTTTTATTCTTTGCCTCCTTTTCTTTTCTCTTTCATTCTTCGTGGAAAATTTACATAGCGAGAAGAGAAAATTGTATAGAGTGCTAGTGAGCGAACGGATAGAATAACCGGCACAAATGCCCAGCGCATATACTATATGCCTATCAAAACGACACCGCCAATATCTTCCATAATACATCAGACAGTAAAAGTATGAATTGGTTAGATTATTATTATCATTATTATTATTACTATGATTATGATTATTATTGCTATTGCTATCACACACCCTGCCTCCTACTGTATTCATTTTACTTTTGCAATCTTCAATGCTCCAACTACTGTGCACAGATCATTACTATTACGACTGCTATTACCATTTAATATTGTTAAGCTGTATGAAATTGCAGTCATTCATTCGCTAACATACATTTTTGAAAGATGATAGAACCCAAAAAGCAACTACATGTTACGCTTCTCATCATTTCTCTGCTATTATCTAGGTATATAAAACGCGTCATGTGATTATGCGTATATTTAGCCATCGCTAAAAATGACAAAAGCAGTAGCCAGAATGGCAAAAAGAATGGATATTATGAGCCAAAGTAATACATTATATGACATGTATCTATTTTATACAAAAAATTGCATAATATGTACATACCTACGTATTTCACAGTTCTTAAATTGGCTCAATACAACACACGATACAAAAAGTACTCTCCAGTAGTTATTTTATCGTTTAAATTCACTTCAGCAATGAAGCAAGTGGTGGAAAAGTGCATACAGCCATACAATCAACTATTATAACAGCAGTAACTTTCTACTATACTGCATGTTTCATAAAGGATATTGCCAAACAACCATCCCAGTTTTACACATAAGGGAACAGAACGGGTGTACTATAATATCGTAAAATATTCATAATTCATGAGTAGACATTTAACTCTATGCACTACGAGTTGGTATATTGCATTCTCTATAGTGTGCCATTGTATGTGGACTTTGTGTACTCAAGGTTTTTGTATGGATAATAAAAAAACATACACAATGTGTGTACATATCTATACACTTTACTTATGCATACATTTTTTATTCATTTTGTTAGTTTTATTATTAAGGATTGTATGGACGCACTGAGCCTTTCCCCTTTAATTGGAATTCGAATCAGCATAATATTATTTTCCTTTGAAAACGGAGGCGAACGAGGGAAGGAAAGAGAGAAAAAGAAAAAAAGAAGGGGCGTGTGATTTTAATGATTTCGACAAAGTAGCGAGCGTCTCCATTCAAGCTCATTTATCATTTTGTGCCCTCGCACTCACCAATAATACAAAAAATAGAAAAGAAACGAAGCCGGTGAAAGTAAGAAGGTTTCTCTTATAGGCACGCAATGCAGTGATGATTAAGCTTAAGTAAGCTCCGTGTATGTACATTTTCATTCCATAGTTGTTCTTTCATAAAGTGTACAGTGGTTGTTCGAAAAGCCGGATCAGAAAATCAGGCAAAAAAAAGATGAATTGGAATTAGGGAAAGTGGAATTGGAAATGGCAGGAAGAGAAGATAGCAAACGGGGTAGCTATAGAAGATACATATTTTCGTAGGCTATGCACATGAACATAAAGCGTATATGCATGATGACCACGAACAAAAATGGTAAGCCTCTGAAAGTGTAATTATTGACATATGCCTGAAAAGTATGGAGAAACGCTGTACTACTGTGAGTTTCAATACCGGCATATGCCTGTTATATGTATGTATAGTTTATCATTTAAACAGGGACCGACTTTTAACTAGAAGAGTATGCTGAAGAGTGGACAGTAGTAATCGGGGGAAATCCTATTTTCAGAGAAAAAGTCATCCACAATTGTGTATTATTACATGGTTCGTTCTTTTTCATGGTATGTTGTAATACCACCACATCACTAGGACTGAGAAGAGTTCATTTAATTTTTTGGTGCTTATGTATCAAGCTGCCATGTGCTATGGGCGATAACATATTGAGCGCATTATATCCGTTTGAATCCGCATATCTGACAATCTGGTGTTCATCCGAGCAATGCTCGCATGTATTAAATTTAAATATGAATGGCTGTTTGAAGGGTGGTTAGACGTTGCGTAGGTCATCATCATCACTTTCATATTCGAAACACCAGATATTCATTCCTTTCTTGTGAATTGATACATGAATATGTCTCTCGTATAACTTGCATTGTGCATAATAAAGTTTCTAATACTTTTGTACGTTTTATAGAAAAATGCTTTAGTGAACCCATTTTTATTTTTAATGAAGATGAGCTCATTAAAAACTTAAGGGTATAAACTTTTATTTTATCGGGAAATTCAGATTAATTAAAAATTGAAGTGAAATGCCAGTATTATAGGATGGAGCTGGGATGATTTAACAAGCACAAAGTCGTATCTGCGAGAAGCTTTTCTCTTTAATAGTCTCAAAGGTAATAGGCCTGAACTACCACATTAAACAAGATGCAGATCTAAGCTTTCAATGGAGCAATTTTATTTCACATTCCGATAAGAATGTACATATAGATACATAGAACATAAATTTTGAGGACACCAAGGTATACTTTTCTCTGGAGAAGTAACAAAAGAAAAACACTTCAACTCAGCACTTGTTCGAGAGCAGTTTGCGCACAAAAATTTCTTCATCAAACCAACCAGGGCTAAAAACAAACAAAATAGTGCTGAGGAAGACGTAGCAATGTCAAGTGTGTAGATCCTCACATCTATAAAGCCTTTAGGTATGTATATGTGGCAAGTGAATCACAATCGCAACGATCAACTCAATATCAGCGTAAACGACAAGTGTAGTATTCTATTGGCTGATACACTATAGCAAGTGTATGGTTGTATGGTTATCGTTATTATTACATTTCCCATTTCGTTTTCAGATGACCTTCGTGGAATATAGAATCCCTGCTTCTCTTCTTCTATGCCTAGTGTTTCACAATGTCGCCTTTACAACCTTCGTCAGAGAGCTCATATTGAACGAAACATGAGCATTACGCTGTTTGAATTATAATGCAATAATTTAACACAAATGAAGTACATATTACTATTATATAGCTTCTTCCTATTTAATTCTGAAGGGAGTATTCGAGAAAAAAGCATGCAGCAATGGATTATATACATATTATGTGGCATATACAGTGCTCTACTCTAGATATTATCTACTAGAGAAGAGTGTTGTCGAAGAGTCAAGTCAAGAGATAGCACACAGCACATTTGATCGAATCGCTTGTCACTCCCTTTTACTTGTCAGTAAACCTAATTGACAGCCCTCACAGCTTTTGAAAATACTGTGTACGCATAATAGAGCACACATACACAACTAGCAAGCCAGAGACAGAAAGAAAAGAGACAAGAGGAAAGCAAACAACTTTTGGCGTTAGCATTGCCGTTGCTGCTGAAATTTTCTGGCTTTATTGTGTGCAAAGAATATTACTATCAGCTCTCCTCTCCGTACTTTTTCACCATTATTATACCACCACCGAAGCAAGTGGAGAATTCTCTTCTCGGCAGCCGGTATAAATACATGTTTTTAAACTATGGCACTCCAAATGAGAGAATGAAAAGCAAAATAATAATATATTATCCTCTCATCATTTTCAGACTTCACCGTCGTCATCATCAGCATCGTCCTCATCACCATTGCTGAAGTCATCGATTTTGTACATGACTTACTTGTATGTTTTCTTTATCAGCAATAAGCCTTTGCTCGTTTTTTTTTGTTTGCTATACAAAATGCGAAACTTATATACAAATGGAATGATGTTATATTATTGCATTGAATCAACCAAGAGACCGATGAGCTGTGATGGATATTCAATCATAATTTTTAAAATGAATAGGAGGAAAGGAAAAAAAGTATATTTGAAATGCATAATAAATATCATACTATTACGCATTCATAGAGAACATCCAAAAGGGTTACAATACAACAAGCGGTAAAGATGTATATCTAATTGTCAATCCAATTGAAAAAGGTAAAAAGCTTTGCAATGAGAAAGAGAGAGAACGAATTGTAGAATGAAATATCGCGTTAGGTAAACTTCCCCTAGTCATCATCATCGGCGTTGTCCAACAAATAACAATTTGAATAGCTGCAATGACAGATTTTGTGAATACTTTTAAATATAACAAACATACAACTCTGAAATATGAACACTTGCCACTTATGCGATATTCGAGATGAGATATGGCAGCAGAATGATACAGCATCAAAAATCAAAGGATAAAATGGTAGAATGAATCGTTTTTTGAATTTGAACTGATTCGTTCATTTAATCAACAAAATGTCTCGAATAAAAAGAAGTCACAAGAAGTCGTCATTCATATAATGATAGTACACAAACAATACAAATAAAAACGAGCATTGCGCACATTTCTATTTCAATCCCACTTGATTGTATTGATTAATTGTTGATGGAATGAATGTACTTGTATGCATATTTGCTTGTTTGTGTAGAACAACCCTCTTTTTTACATTTTAAACACATCTATTTATTACTCCATCAACTATTGCACATACAAACAGCTACGTTTTCAGCGTCATCATCATCATCATGACCTGGATTTTTTCAGGTATTCACAAACAATTCATCTTGTTTCTTCATGTAGTCTACACATCTGCACTTGGCAGCAGCAAGAGAAAAAATCGGTAGATTTGAATTAATGTTGAGATAAATATTTTCTTTTTATCTCTGTGTCTTGCTCTTTTTTAAGCGACTATTGTCTCAACAGTATTTATGTAATTGCATGACTTGACGTATATCTTTCTTCGGCAGCATGAAAACAACAATGTGATTCGTCAACATCTGCGTACAACCACACATGCTATGGAAGAGCAATGCAGAAAATTTTATGTATGGCTACATTCTCTTATTTTAAAAAATATAGTGCTCGTACTCACAGGATTGACCTTGAAAGCAGAAAATGTAAGGAGCCAAGACTATGCTTTCATCAACAAATCTATATGTTCATATATCTTCCCATTATTTTCTCTTTCCCAGTTCTCTAAACTCTACGTGTGTGCACTTGTGCACATAATGTGGATTTGTGTGAGTGTGAGTATAGTAAACCCGAAAGATATTCTATTCATCCCTCGTCGCCTCACTTTGTCTTTTCTCATACAATTTTAACGAATTTGGAATGCCTGCTAACTTTTAAACAATAACTCTTGAAAAAGTCGATCCTCTACTACTGCTGGCAAGATGGGAAAATAAGGAGAAGGAAAACTATATGCTTGAGTGTGAGTGCTGTAAGCAGGACCATCATCAGCTAAAGAAGCCGAGGAAGAAGGAGAAGAAGAATAAGTATTTAGGTAGAAGAAAGAACTCATTTCAAAAGAGCAGACAGGTCAACTGATGAAGAATGACAAAGATGCATTACTGCATGGGATCCGCTGCAAGGAAGGAGAGAGAAGAAGTCAAAAGAATCCATAAAAGTAAAGAGAGTAGTGCAGACGAAGGAGACTGTGTACGGCCACAAATAGGCAGGAACATACCAGTTTTCTCAAACAGCATTTTCGTGATGTTACGTAAAATACGTAGCTTTTCTGTGCCAGCAACTATCTGTCTGTTTAACTTTGGCTGCTTTTCATAGGGCATAGTAAAATCGTAAAAAGAGTAAGTAGTAGGAAGAGAAGACAAACAGGGAACAGAGCAGAAGATGATGACGATGATGATGGTCGGTCGATCCTTTAAAGTAAGTTACATGTTTTCAGTTTAAAAAAGTAGTAGGACAACTGCGTGGTGAACTCTATGAGCGATGATGATAAAGAGTACAGAGTTGGCTGAATGGTATTAACTCTTTTAAAGCAAGCTAATACACTGTTGAGAATTTACACTGTTACTCCTATTATTATTATGACGAGTATAATTCCACGTATTTAATACCACGTTATACTTTACAATTATAATTCATATGTGAGCTTACATTTTTGTACATTTTTATGGTCATAAAGGACTGATGAATGGTTGGTGTGACGGTGTTAGTGTGAATCAATACACATTGAGTCAGCTAGCTACTCAACGGATTTGCTGAATACATGCTCTTTAATGCTTAATATATTGTTATTGTGAGCTCCTAGTAAATCCGCACATGAAGATGCTCTCTGCCTCCTTTTCAAGGACTGAAAAAGGCTTTGATAATGCCAATATTTAAGCCCATCGGTTGAATGTATTACGAACTTCATACATCACTTTTTCTAAAAGTAAATGTTAAAGTCATCTTTTGATCCTCACCTCCTTTTTCTTTCCTTCCATTTTTATTCCATTTTCTTCTCGTGGAAAAGAAAAGAAGATGCACTTTTTTAAGAGAAAAAAGGACTTACCCGAGCAACAATACAGGCTCAGTCAGTCAAGCAGTATTCTCTCTTGCTGGCCTACAATGAACGAGTTAATCGCATCAACTCGCCACCACCACCTCCTCCTCACCATTAACAAATCGTAATATAATAATGAAGAAAGAAAAGAGGACAACAACAGCGAGCTGTAAAATAATGACAGACAGACAAAGAACGCACAACTGATGTATTGCTTGCTGAGCTGAAGGTACCCAGAAGAGAGAAAAACGCTAGAATTCTGCCAAAAGAATAATTTATGTTTCAGGTTCTTTTATTTAGTTTTCTGCTACTATTTACCATTTCATCATCATCACTGCCTCGTACAAATCTCTTGCTGGTGGATTGCCTAATGCTGTATCGGATACAGTTGTTGTGGAATTGAATTTAAGCTGAACGCATAATGTACTTTGCGGATTATTATTATTACACGCACAAAGAGAGCTTGTTTAAAAGGTCCAAGGTGACTGACTCTGCTGATATTAATGGACATATTCCGTTGCCCAAACTATACCACTAATTTTTACACCCAAACATCAAGTCGGGAAGGCAGAAAATGTAAAGCAGACTTGTATCATCATCCAGGTCACATACAAATAATTGTGAAAAGAAATTCTTTTCAGGAAGCACAATGCGTCACCTGTTCTCACAAAACCACAAAAGAGAAGCGTTTAACGAAACTCATCATCATAATATCCGAACCTATTAACAAAGCAATACATTATGTTCTTGTCTTCTGGCATTATTAGAATTACACTGCATTGAACACATTTTTATTATTTGAAAGTTTTAAGTAGATTTTTTTTTCAACTTAAAAAAATCAATAACTTTTGCTCGTGTATTGGACTTCATGCCACATTTGAGGATGGGATCAGTTTCGCTTTATCTATTAATCATTAAATTACTTTTCGTAATTGCAGATAAATGTGCACTATATGATCTGGTCCCGTCTGAAATCGAAGACAGGATAAAGAACCTGTTTAAGAAACAATTAATTACATATACTGATGTTACTTTTCTCTCCGTAATGAAGTGTAGTAAATTGCAAAATTTACATCAAAGTGTCGTTTCAAGAAATATTACCAGACTTTATTGGTTTGATACTTGATGATGATAACTGTAATGATAATCTCAGGTAAACAAGTTATACCTAATTAACAATAGCATTTCATAGTAAAACTCTCATCAGTAGCTTATATCATGTTGCTTTATTACTACCACAACTTCAAACTAAATGGCATCATCGTACTATTTACAACTCTGCTCGTTTGATTTATTTCTTCTCTCATCATCATCGACATAAACTACACAGCACACCCGCTAGAGGATGCAATAAGATTTAAAGCCTAAAAAGCTCACTAACTGTCATTGCAGCGCGATAATTGCATTTCAGTGTCCATGAGTTATTGGACTTTTATTAGCCACAAGTACGCAGTGTGGTGTAACACGGCTACCATGTTCGATAGAAAACTACCACAGTTGATTGTCAGAGAGTCTTGTTTTTCTGCGAATTTTCTTTTTCTTCAAAAGTTCATTTGTTTTAAACATGCAAAATAACGTTAAATGGCCATTCTCTCGTTGAAAGACTTGTTGGCTAACTTGGTTGAATAGCAATTATCGTCTTCATTTTCTCTGAAGTGAAAAAATCCTGGGAATCTTTTAACGCTCGCTCAAGTCTTATACTATGTGCACAAAACGAGGTATTCCTATCTCCACATTTTTATTTCAACTCGCAAGGCCAAGGGTGTTTTTAGAGACCTCACTTGGAACTTTTAAGATGCACATTTTACTTATACTAGCTTTATGACTGCGAGGAGTATCGAGTATGAGGAATAGCAACATGGCATCTTACACAGAAAATGTGAGAGGAAACATTCTGTAAAGTTTTTAGGAACGGGATGGATTCTTGAAGATTATTATTATGTGTGTAACTTAAGACATTGTAGAATAACAATATCAACTTGATATGGAAGGGAGGGAGAGAAATCGATCTTCATTTCCATCAGCACGGTGAGATCTGCTGAGACAGCGTTTCTATACCCTGTCGTATTATTAGCATATAATAGTAATTATTTTCAGTACTATGAGCCACCAGCATGATACCCTGTGCATGCAGATGTGATATGTTGCTTAGACGGGATGTGGAAATGCAATTCACTTTTTAAGGATTGAAATTAGCAGCAGCATCAGTATCAGAGGAGGATAATATCAGGAAAGAAAGTCTTTTCTATTCCAGACAACCATCGTATTCGACGTCATCCCTTTCTCAAGTTCTCAACGAAAGAATGGATGATGATGGAAAAGGAGATGAATGTTTTACACTAGATGTTCGGAAAAATAGGAGCTAGATTCTAGGCTTTTAGTTCAGGCAGGCATAGACACACCAGTCGTTTTACTATTCGTATGTTATGTAAGTACTTACAGATAGTGTACTTAAATCATCATCAGTATTAAGAGTGGCTTTAGTTTGCTTAGTAAAGCTTGATCATGATTATAAATTATAATGCATATTATAGCTCAACATGAAAGCATGTATGTAAGCCCATACACGTAATAAATATTTCACACAGGGAACGAGGGCGGAAAAGCACGATAGTATTTGAATTTTCGTTGAAGCAGAGAAATATGTGAGAGACAAGTGTTTTGTACGTGATTTGGATGACTACTCCACTACCACTACCAACTTCACCAAAAAAGTGCATGTATTCTGTGACCTTTTGCGTTATGAAATATATTTTCTTCTCTCATTCTGCCTCTCTGTCTAAATCTTTTATTTCTCTGACTTTTTAATCACAATAACAAAATAGCTCTGAATAAGTCATACACTAGATTTGTCTATCTGTCTTATGTACTACTAGCTCTAGATCGACTACTCCATCACCAGCGAGTAAACCAGTCGATTTAAGTAGAGTACGAGTAGTATCATACTTATTATATTTCCTTTCATTCACTTGAATGATGTGGATGTGAATTGAGCAGTGAGCTAGGGAGAGATATATAGAAGTTGATAAATTATCCTCCGGTTGGCGTCACTCATTAGAAACGGATTTTGCCATGCTAGCAAACAACCACTACACCATTGCTGCCACGCCACCGTCACTACAAAATAATAATAATAATGAATGAGAATAATACTGAGTGCTGCAAAGTGCAGGAACATCAGCAGCGAAGCAACATAATCTCAAACTCATTTCATTTTGTCTTTTCAGCCTCAAGTCAACTTGTGTGCACTGCTGCACTCTTCAAGATTACTATTATAAAACTTTACCACGATACGTGTCATTTGCTCATCCCTTTTCAGAGTAGGAGCATTAAGTTATTCATTTAATACATTTGTCACTGGGAAGGAAAAATTCTAAGATGATGAGATGAGCTCTACATCATTATAGAAATATGTTGTTAATTTTTTAAAATATGTAGACGTGCTAAAAGACGAGTTCATTTAAAACCATTATGGTAAGATGATTCCCCAAAAAGAATACAGTCTTTATATGAAACTCTAAAAAAGTATTAGATTTTGTCTGACAAAGTGTTCCCAGCAGCCTTGTAGTTTCTTGATTCTGGATAGGATGAGACCTCCACTAGCGTTTCTACTTACCACAAACGCTGTATCAAGTTATGATGACGTAACATCTTCGTTAAACAATTGATGGTGTCATTGAAAGTTATACGGACCACGACAGCATTTTAAGACATCTGTCATTTTAAATTTTTTTTATCTATTTATGCAAACAAAATCAGAGTAGTGGTAGAGTTATGTTGTATAGTCAATATTTAATTTTAATGATTCAAATTTTAAGCTGCATTTAGTCTAGCCTGTCTGAATCCGCCGCTAGTTTGAATCGGTTCCATATGATGGAACCGCAACGCTTTTGAATGAAATCCTCAGTGTGTACGTAAAACTCATATTGTTATTACGATCCACTTATGAATAAGCAAATTACAGTTGATTACAACGTATCACGCAGAAAGAGGAAGAAAGACTCCTTTTTCATCCATACATACTCAGGCAGACACATAGTTTTTATATACGTTCCCGTCCGTCATTGTAATAATCATAATAATAATATGTAGATAAATATCAAGTAAACTACACTCGGAACTCCACTTAAAGCAGTGCGGTTTTTATATTATGTACTAAGTGCGTTACACGTTACATTAAGTACTTTTACACAACTAAGCGATATGAAAAGCAAAAAAAAAAAAGATTGCCGTTGTTGATGATGTTGTGTGTGTTGTATCATCATATCACTGTCATAAAAATACTGATTCTAGTAATCATGCTTCACACGGCATACATTTGTTACTGTCATGGACATGTGTTTATGCGTATTATAAGTCGTGATGTGGTATGATATAAAAAATCAAGTGGAGAAAGGGAAAACAGATATATGTGGAATTTGAAAGGAGGGGTATACAAAAATTAATGGTAGTAGACAGTGAAAATGTTCCATAATGATGATGATACTACACAGTATAATACGTAATATCACTTTA
>JAQIXX010003709.1:0-18600 GCA_034700605.1 Willowsia nigromaculata | reverse complement strand
CCAACAGTCACCTATTCGTTCATGGAATCATTGCATTGTTGTGATTCATCCCATCATGCAACGCATGCAAATTGTTCAGTTACGCACTTTGCATGCTGCTCGCCTATGATTTTCCGCTGCTGCTGATGATGCTGCTACTGCTGCTGCTATTTTGCTTGAAGAACGTTTTTTACACTGCACTACGACACCACAAGACGGTTGATGGATTCAATGACGACTAGAGCACCTGAACGGCAAAATATCCCACAAAGATGTACTTTGATTTGAATTTGTTGGTTGTGAAATGATAGATAAGAGCTACTAAACAAATTACAGTATCGAGAAGAAGGAGAGGAGAGCAAGTGACTTGTTTTTACTTGACTTCGACATCATGAAAGTCTTCATCGGTAGTTAGTCGTATAGTAACAGCTCATCATGAAGCCAAGGAATGAAGATTATGATGAAGTTGGCACTAGTACTGGCAGTCTTCTTGGTCGTCGTTCTTCGTCGTCGTCGACGTCGTCGTCGTCAGTAACAGTTACTACTTATTTACTCACTCGCACACCAAAACACACTCGATCATTACACAGGTATGCGATCTATGCATCGGCAGCGTTATATTCTGCAGTAGTAGCCCGTGTGTAGAAGATGAAGCAGAACTACCAGTGAAAGAGAGGGAGAGAGAGAGAGCAACGATGGCTGTGATAATGATAGTAACGTTGATGATGACTGTGATTGTTTTGTTATTGGACATTCATATTGCTGTTGTGGTATATCTATCTCTTGAGGCACATTCTTTGCGTTTTCTTCATCAACAGCATCTTGGTGGTGATGATGATGATGATGACGATGGTGTTATAATAAAAGTGGTCAATCTTTCTGTATCATCATCAAGGTATGTATAATGTGAGAAGATGATGAATATTTGGATTGGATTATTGGATTGGAACTAGTTTCTCCTCTTTTGTTTCAATATTCATATAACAATATTATTCATTCCTTCCTTTGGCATTTTCTCCTTTTGCATGTCATGCCATGCCACACCACCACCAGAAGCTCATCTGCGTAAGAAAACATGCCAAAAAACATCTTATGAATATGAAGTGAATAAGACGATGATCGTCAAAAATCAAAAGAGAAAATAACGAAGATGAGGGTGATTGCTTGATCGGTACTTACTGGTTGATGTTGCAGTTCTTGCTGACTTTTTGATGTTGCGGTTTAATACAGCTTCGCCCTCTTCTTCTTCTTCTGTTGCTGCTCCTCCTGGTCTGGTCTGCTATTTCTCCTGCCTCCCTGCCTGTGTGGTAGTGGGTCTTGGTAGCACTTTTGGAAAATAGTAATATAATGGCAAAGATGATGCCGTTTTTGCTGGTTGATGATGGTAATATTTTGGCAAGAAAACAAAAATTCTGTGAAAAATGAGGAAGGAACAAGACTAATGTTCATGTAATAATAGTCACTCGTCACGTCATTCACGTCAAAGTGAGTATTACGACGAATGACGGGTCGGGTAGATGGGTACGGCCGCGGAGTACAAAGTTATTATTTTATTGTATGACGAACATCATCATCGCTATCATCTCAGATTCTTTGATGATGATTACAAGAATGCGGTGCGGTCGGTCGTCGGTCTTATTATTAATGTTTTGAGCAACAAGATGAAGAACAAGATGACGGAGAAAAACACAAATGGCTTGCTGTATTTGATGTGATAAAAAAAATTAAGCAAAAATATTTTCTTTTTTACCGAATACGATGGACTATGTTCATTGAACGCAGTTCCCGAACCCAATAAATAACATAAACAAGGAAAGAGTCAGTAGTAGTAGTAGTCAGTGGCAGGGAGAGCGAGAGAGAGAAGCAGTTGCATAAAAAGAAAAGGAGGCATCATCGGCAGAAGAACGCATTGTTGCATTTGGCATCACTTTTTCTCACACAATCGTAAAATGCCTCAACAATGCACAACCAAGGTGTCTTTCTGTCATCATAATCAACAGACAGCAGCATCACGAAGTACGAAAGACAGTTTTTTGATGGAAAAACGCTACATTACAGTGTGATGGAATGCAGTACACACAAGAATCTCCTCGCTTGCTGGTGCTGTCATGCAATAATGCATTATTGTTGCATGCACCAGCCAAGCTAGCAAATCCATCCCCGACCACCATCATCATTATCACCATGATCCAAGAAAGAAAACAGTAATAATGCAGAAAAATATTTAATACCTCCCATTACAGATTACAGGCATACTTTAAGTACATTATAAGCTGACGGGGTTTACCGTACAACTGTTGCACTGCACTTTACCCACCGGAGTACAAAGACCAACAAAGATATTATGATTGTTGTATGCATTGTTGAGAACTGCATTGCAGGAATTCATCATCATTCGCACCAATCTCTTACACGCATTCCTTTAGGTACATCTTCGTCAATCGTCTGTCTTGTCGTGTTTTTTGTCTTTTATGTGTGTGCAAGATGTAACGACAGGTATGTAGGTAGGTATATAGCAATAATATCGGGTTTATTGGAAATATCATCTATATACACGCAGTCACATATATAACCGATATGCATGCAATAAATGCAATGCTAGCAAGTGCTGCAGGTATCGTAAATGGTAATTGGGGATAGTACGTACTCTAGTCAAGTTTATGTGTGTCAGCCCAGAAAAAAAGTCCCGTTAGACCATCATCATCTTCTCTTTTCTCTCTCTGCTGTGCTGATGCTTCTGCTTTTCTGCGAGAGCCTCTTATCATCTTTGCTACTACTCTCCTCTCATTTTTTTCTTGTTCTCTCTTTCTTCAAAAAGTTGCACCCTACAACAATAACTGCTATAGCACCATTTATAATATACCTGCTACTTTATACTATCATCATCATCAGTATGCATAATAATATAATATATAGTAAAGTAGTAGATGTAAGTACCTCGGCCACACCACCACACCTGGCTTTCGCCTAAAACAAGTTGAAATTACAAGTTGTTGTGTAGCATTCAACAAACAAGACTCACAACAATCACAGCAAATTTTTCACAGCCAATAAAACAGATCATCTCTGTGAAAAACAGGAGAAATTTTTTTTTTCAGGAGATCTGCAGCAGAAGCAAACATTCATGAAATTCCCGAATGTTACAATGTACCGGTAAATTAGCCAACGTATTTGTTTATCATGTACACTGGCATTTTTTACGGAGCGGTGCAAGCCAGTTTTACCAGAAACATCAACTTATATTCATATTTTCAAAATATAAAGCATATTATGAGTTAATCAGAAGGAAAAATACTGACAAAAGGGAGGGCAAGAGAAAGAGAGAAACGAGGGGACTCTGAAAAAGTCATGAGGAAATTTTTCTCATCGTGTTAGCTATTTACAAGCAATAAGTGTGACCGAAATTCGCTGTAGTAAAAAAATAACTAATAACCATAATCTTGATCGCTCCTTTTTTTCTTGTCTCAAGTATCTTTTAATTACGTATCCACCCACCTCCACCACCGCAGAAAATTAAAACAAACAATAAACATGTAGATTTTATGTAGGTACGTGGATAGCTTGTAATCATCATTATTTCTCCTCCTCCGAGAAAGGGATGTAATGATGAAAATAATAATAGTAATAGAAATACAGTAACAATAGTGCATATTACACGTAAAAACAAGAAGAGTATGAATGATACCTAGAAGTGCAGAATTTTAAATGATTGGGATGATATCATCAATAATGATATTTTTGGTTTTATGCGTGCATGCAAGTAAACTTGTTTTCATTCAAAAAAACGAGAGAAACAGAGTGCCCAGCAGCAGCGTGTAGGTGAGTCGATTCAGACCTTCTTACTTTTCCCCTTTTCCCATGATAATGATGCTCTTGATAATAATATTATGATGGTGCACCAATCAATCCAAATCTCTTTGTTCATTTTTCTTGAATTGCATTGCATCAAATGTAAGCTTCGTAATCATAACATAACACGAACAGTAGTAGTACAAATAAGTAGCGTAAGTGGATTTAAAATGCAGAAGAAAGAAAGAAAAAAAGCAGAGTTTTTGATAAACTTGGTTTTTATTACTTGGTCACAACTATACAATTATTATTACAGGTGTTACTGCTCTTGCTCCTGATATAAAAGGGGGAAAGCATACTTACTCTCTTACACACACACACTACACACACGTTTTTTTTGCATTTTATTTATCGCTTTTGCTCTGCTCACCTCTTTTTCTTCTCCTCATGAACATCATCATCAGTGCAATATCAAGATTAGCCAGATGAGATGACACACATCTTTTTTTTCTCTTCTCTCCTTTAAAGCAGATTTTAAAGCTTTTTTGTACAAGAAACTTTTAAGTGCAAAAACAAATAGTGAGTCACGTCAGTCAAGCTCTGATCATGCTGATGTGGTGCATGCTTAATGCATAATAGTGCAAACAACGTGAAAATGCAAATTATATGTAGAAAAAGATGCAGCAGCGGCGACAGAGAGAGAGAGAGATTTATATTACATGCAAGAGTGCATTTGCTGGTTGATTGTTTAGTTTTAGAGATGCGACGACGATGATGCGAGATCATTAATGAAGATAATGGCATTGTTGTGCACGTTGTTGTTCTATAATGTAGTTTTGTCGGTGTACCTCCCCCTATTCCACATAATTTGACAGTTTGGATGGCCATGGGTCCCTTGAAAAATTGCATGAGCTTGAAGAGAGCACAGGTTAACATAATGCAGAGACGGTGATTGGTGTGTGTGGGCAGCAAACTACACAAGACAAGCTGATCTTCTGGTTCAATATGTCAAACTCAACCGATAAGGTCAGTAGTAAGGGATGAAAAGTAAAGTAGTGTAATGTGTCTGTAAGTCTACTCTGAAAACAAAAGAGCCAACTTTTTTTTCATTCTATTGACTCAGGCCAAAAGTATCATCTTCCGATTTTGTCAAGAACGGGGAGAGTAGAAAAAGTAAGTCATCATTTTACCAATTCGCGATAACCAATAAGCCAAACGTAAGGTCGTCATTTTGAGGAGATGTTTTTTCCATCTCTGTGCAATCATTCAATTAAGATCATCATCATTATGATGACCGTCAATCGTCAGTCAGTAGCAATAATAATTATTGATTGACATTATGAATCGATGCGTGCAGCAGAGTGCAGATGCAGCAGCACGCATTAATGCATTATCAACGAAGCACAGCGTGAAAACAGGCTTTTACAAAGAAGATGAGAGAGCTAGAGGAAATGAGTTTATTTTGCTGACGATGATAATGGCTTGGCTTTTAAAAGATGGATTTTCGATTTGTTAGCTTTGGCTTCTTTCCCGTTTTAAGTGACCAAGCCAGTTTTACTGCCAAAATAAAAAAATAAGTTGGACACGAAAATAGTCAGTTAGACTGCTTTTTAAGGGTAGGCGAAGATGAGATTGAAACAAAATGTTAAATGAAATGCTTCTTTAAATGTCTCGATAATCACTTGTAACGTTGCAATAAAGGACTTTCTATAATTAATTGCAAAATTAGTGTTTTAGAAACTTTGTTTGTTGAACTTTACTCTAGAAACTTGAACTTGACGAAGTACAAGTACAACACTTTTCTCAAGCTCCCCCGCAGTTATTATATCCAACAAAGTCGACTCTACTCATGGAAGGAGAACAGACAAACAAAGCAATCAATTAAAAGGTTGAAGGTTTTAACTAGTTTACTTTCGACTTTCCTCAAAGCCATTAGTGATGCACATTATGGCATTTTCGCCTACAAGAAGATCCAACCATATAAGTAATTAAAAAGTGGATCTTTTTAGTGAAATCATGCATAATTCTGCTATCAGCAGCCATTGCACCGATGATTGGTGTGTGCATTAAAAGGAAAATGACAAAAGAAACTCTAGACATTTTTACGTACCTGACACCTCTCTCTACTTTACTCAAGTGTCATTATTCATCTTTTATGGTATAATGCGTCCAAGATTTAATCTTGGGTTTAAAAAGTAGGGAAAGTACAAAATGATAAAGCATGATGAGGAGGCGGAATGCGTCAAGTCTATTTAAAAAATGAAAGCCAAAAAAACATCTTTACTAATACTTTTCGTTCTTTTCACGGGTAAAAACAGACTTGATACATTTCATGTTTATTTTTTTCTCTTTTCATCATATTATTTCATCTTTATAAATTTTTGTCGCATCAAATTGATCTTGTAATTATAATATTCGTATTGTTTATGTATTTTTCTTTTTCGCTTTTTTCTTTTCTTTCTTTCTTTCATATCTGCTTACAAATAAAGTAATATATGTATGCAGTAGTAATATATAACAACAAGAAAGTGTATATATTTATGATCTTAGTAGTTTAAAGTTTCTTTTCATTCTTAATACACCACGAAAGATAGTTTATCGTATTAATTTTATGCATACAAATATGTATCCGAATAATAATGATTGAAAAACAACAAAAAAATCGACGAGAAGTAGTATCATCATCATATCATAGTAGATAACAACGTTTACACACTTATAATCGTATTCACGCACAGCTATAACAAAATCTTTTTAAAAAAGAGTCCTGAGAGTATAGTCCGCATCAACACCATTTCAAACCACATTCAGTCAGCGGCAAAATTCGTATTCTTTCACTGACTGAATTCCTCCTTATTCACAGCTTCCCAAAAAAACATTCAACATGCGCGTTATCATTCTGTCTTCTTAATCATCCTAACTAACGAACCATATTTTATTTGTAAGAGAAGTAGGATATATATAGTGCGTTTGTAACTTATTTCTATCGAAGTATGTATAATGTATAATATCTTTAAACATTTTTTTAAATTCTTCATATAAATTACATAACATATACGAGAAGAGAACACAGAAAAAAATCTTTCCTTCTTACTCCATTCATCATACACTATATCATCGTTCCTTAAAGCCAAGAGCTAATAAGTATGCTGTAGAAATTAAAAAAAAAGATAAAATCTAGATAAATTATAACGTCCATATCATGCACAATCGCCAGTTTCAAATTACTATGTGTAAAAAAACTCTACCGTATAATAATTGATTTTTCTTTGTTTTCATTTGTGAAAATGAGCACCGAATACACATTTCATTTTTCTAGCTTTTTGTGATTATTACTTTGTATATTCATGCAAAAAAAAACATGTTTCCAAACATCAAATCAAATTAAAGATCTTGCTTTCTCTCCTCCGATGATATAGTAAAAACCTTTCACCTAAACTTATTTCTATGATGAGATAAATACTTTCTTTTCATTTAGAAACCTGAACATTCATATTATCTGCATGTACAGTGGTTTAAATTGTTGCACATGTTTTGTCCCTCCTTTCTTACGTTATTGTTACTTTTCAGCCCTTTTCTTCGCATCTCGATAAATCCATCTATTTTCATGTGTACTGAGGTCATACATATAGTATCACTACGCGTATGGTACGGTTTGAAAACAGTAATAGTACACTAACAGCTATATATAGAGTTTCATTTCTTTTTGCGATTTGCAATAAATATATATATGTCTATATATATAGAAAATTTCTATTTCATATAATTTTACATTAACTATAATTATTAATAGTTGTAGTGAATTTGTATGTATCCAGTCAAAAAATTGAAGCGATCACTTTTATCATTCTCATTCAATCCACGTAAATGCCTTCATTCTCATTCATCAAAACCTCGTTTTCCCGTATTCAGTTCCCATCGTCTACAGTTTTTGTTTTTAATAATTTAATGGACAATTTTCTTTAAATGTAGCAATTATTCGCGATAATTATGTTTGTATACAAATTTTAAAATAATATTATTTTTACCTATTTTTACGTGTATATAATCGTATTACATACATAAGTTTACCAACAATTCTGTCGAACTCATACTGTAAAGGACTCTTTGAATTCAAATACAAACATGCTTCCGTTTTACAAATAGACTTTTAAATAATTGACTTGCAGAGTACAACAATGATAAATGTAGTAAAATATTCAGTCGGGACAAGCAAAACATTTCCCATGTTTCCATTTACTTCAAGCTGCTCCTGTTGTTGTGATAAAACTTTATCAGATGCGTAACAATTTTTTCATGGTAGTCACAATCAAGTAATTGAATATTACTGCATGTTGTGCGGTACAAGACATTCTCTGATAATTTTTTAGCCTCTTTTCGCAGAATCAACAATAAAATACAATGCTCCTGAAATTTTGTTTGCGAAGAAGACTGTAAAGTTTGAATGTAACTAGACTGTTATTATAATTATTATTGCAACAAAGAATGATTCAAGTTGCTGCTCAATGTAGAGTAATAGATTGTTCAAATACTAGTTTCAACTTTTCTTTTGCACGAAATCGTCACCAATTCATTTGCACCTTACAACGTAATTACAATATAGCGTTCTATATTGTATCTCACTTTATATTACAAGATTACTTAAATGCGTTCATTTTCAAAACCGTATCATATCCCTGGCCTATAACCCTAGCCCTTACATGACATTTCCAAACCGTTTCCCATTTCGCTTCGCTACATACAAAGATCTAGAAAATTTTATAATGTGGCGATACTTTAAATATGTTTCATTATTCCTACATAAATTAGCTACAAGTTAGTATATATAATTAAACAAGGGCCTGCTGCTATTTTTTGAAACTATTATGATGCGCAAGCTGACTGCAATTCTCGGTGGAACTACTATTTGAACGAGAGCTGTTATTTTCCGAGCTTCCGGAACTGCTTGACGTAGCAGTGGAGGAACTGCTGGTACTGCTATGATTTCTATTCAGTCGCACAACGCCACTTGAATCAGTCATTTCAACACCTGAGCTTCCACCACCACCACCACCTTGGTGTCGTTGACGGTGACCCTTTTGCTGTTCATGACCAAACACATAGTCATCGTCATCCTCAGTGCCTATACAACTACTCATAACCGACATAACATCACTGGTAGTTCTTGTTGTTTTCAGTAGACCACTAGAACGCTGTTGCTGCTGCTGATGGTGGTGGTCAGGGAACATTTTGTTTAACCTCTTCATACAAACTTGAACTTGATCTGGATGTTGATTTATTGTTGTATTACTTGATGATGACGAAGAACCGCCACCCCCACCAGTAAATGACGATCTCGAGGCATGAGAAGACATTGAAGAATAATCAGACGAGTATGAAGCTGGTGGTGGATCCGAAAATATTAAATGAACTGCGAAATCAGATGAGAACGTTTTTCCTTTGTCTTTGTGAGCTTTGTCCAGCTCTGCTTTGGAAAACATTATAGTGTAATAATTTTGCGGCTTCGGAGACGCAGTGTTGGTTGGTGTTTTACTGGGATCTTGGTCTGAAGTGTCTGCCGGTTTTAAGGGAGGATCTTTGCTGAATCTGGGATTAGGAACAAAAAAATGCAAATGAATATTTCTGCATAGATCTTCAGCTCAGATAATTATTTAAATGTTGAAATCCACTTACGATGAGGTCCATTCTGGTGGTAGTCTTGGTCTAACAGTATCACTCGGTGGTGGGCAGCTCATTGTTCTATCAATCTGCTTTGACCTATGAATGTTTCTTTGTAATTCCCTTGTAAATCTGTAACAATCAACAAGCAAATGAATGAAAAATCCACAAAGACATGGTGATTGCACTGTATATATTCAATAAATGTAATTTCTTACTTGATCTTTACTGAATGACAGTTGTCTGAAGCGCATCCACTGTCTCTCTTTGAAATACCACTAGTAACAGGCTGAGGAGTCAATACTTCACCGGAGGAGGGGGTAACATGGTCTTGTTTTTTGGTACCATTTTTACTACTGCAGTTGTTAGTGTTAGTCGCACTACTGCTACTGTAGTCTTCGCTGTTATTGCAACCATTCCTATCTCCTTCTTTCTGATAAGCTGACTGCTGCTGTTCTATTCCATCCACAAAGAACGTATTAAACCAACAATGGCATAGTTTTGTCTTCTTCATTATCTTCAACGGTTTCGTGTATATTTGCATTTTGACGTCTCCAGTCAACAAAAGTGGTTCGTCCAGCTCTACATTCAAATGATTGGTGATTGAATAGAAACCACAAGTTGCGTACGAGGACAGGGTAGACGTATTTTCCGCAAGAGGTTGATGCAGATGAGAATCGGTTGAGGAGGATGTGGATGTAGCGCTGGTGGAAGTGGACGTTGTCGCAGCACCAGATTTTTTCCCTGGCGGGCAGCTGCTATGTTTCCACTCGATTGGAGTCGAGGTGTACACGATTTCTGCCGGCGGGGACCGCAGTGTAAACTGAATGATAACTTTACTGTGCTCTATCAAATGACCCTCAAGTCTTATCATAGACAGGAATAGTGGTCTAAAAAATTAAAAATGACGCGTGTTACTACAATCTGACACAATGCTCCTCTTCCATTCGTGTAGAAGTTGATGATTATACGATAATAATAAACTTACCTGGGTTTATACACGACTTGTGGAGACTGCGTAAGTAAGTGTTCGTAGTATCCGACATATCTTTGCTGACTTGGAATCGTGACGCCTTTGCTGTCCTGCGTTCTCTTTTGTGCGTAAAATTCCAAAGCTGCTCGTGCTGTAGGACACGCCCGACAGTGAAGTAAATAACAGCAGATCATTAGGCCAGTGCGACCCTTTCCAGCCTTGCAGTGGACTACAGCCACGTTATCCTTATCTTTGGTGAGCCAGTTATGAACATCTTGGCAAAAAGCAGGTATTTTGTCGATCTGAGGGGGATTATGATCCACAAACGGGTACCTGTGGTCCACCTCGCCAGTTTTGAATTTGTTGGCATTATATGTGCGTTCTATAAGCAATCAAAATAAGAATAAACACATTTCTTCTTACGGAATCACTCAACCTAAACACACGTTCAATATTGTAAGTCAAAAATTACCTTCGCATAAATTGTAAATTTTGTAATGTTCCTTGTGCTTGCATTCTAAGAATTTGGTGACATCATCAATGTTGTTCCTATACAATCCTTCAATCCTCTCCCCAGGGTATCCCATTGCGATTAAGTTGGGGAGAATGTCTGCAAGATTTTTTTTAAGTACACATCAAGAATTAACAACAACATTCAATAATCTATACTCCAATTTTAACAACTCTTTTTCAACTCACAAGTAAGATCAAGATCGTATCCATCTTCACGGAACCGTCGACGCTTTTTTGACACCAAATTTTTCAGAGTTGCAGCCATGCTTAAGTATATCTTCCACAGCTTCAACAGCAACAGCTGAGCTTTGGGAAATCCGGTCCGTGAAAGATAATGCAAAAGCTTGTTTAGAACCAAAAGTAACCGTGCACGTTTTCTTGTTACATCTGGACGGAAAACTATAACTTCTTCGTTGATAATTAGCGCATGGTTAAATGAACCATACTTTCGAGTGATTTCTCCAATCGATGTTTTGTAGATTTAATGCCGACGCGAAAACGGAAGGATTAGCACCATTTATTACTATGTTCACACGACCACTCGGCGAAGAAATCCAAAGGAACTACTAACAGCCGTGTGTCGTCTATTTTCATTGATTAAAGGAAAGACATGTTATAATAGTTTGTCACTCTAATGAAAATTGACGGTTCATTCTCGATGACCATGAATATAATCGTTTTGTCACCCTCATTAGTCATCATCATGCTCGTTGTTCATTGACAATTCTTTTTTTTTCATCCTATATACACAGCTTGGTTTTTTGGTCGGTCAAATGAAGACACAAGAATATTTATCGCAGAGCAAAAAACAATCGTACAAAGAGATCATTAAAATAAATGTCAATTTGTGTACTCTGTGCACGCAAACAAACGCACTGAACTGTCATTTAAGGGCAATTACCACACGTTGTTTTCATTGATGCAAACGTAAAATCACTTTATTTTATAGCGAATGATGCAATCCCCAAATTTCTTTTTCAACACAGGTTAATAGCCTTTCCAACGTGAAACGAGAACTATCAAGAATTCTTTTTCTTCCTTTCTTCTTCCAATCAATCCGGTCATCCGACTCACACTTGACAATGAACGGAATGAAAGGTCCTTTTATGAAATTTTTTCTAAAGATAAATTGTCACCACAATTTTAACTCGAGATCCGCCACACAATTTAAACTATAATTTCACTTTCACCCACCACCTAATCGTCGTCATCATAAAATGTGCCATTTTCATGATGACGACTACACAAAGCTGTCCTTCCGTTTGTAAATGAAGACGTCTTTCACCTCACACTCAACTTTTGCAGCGGCAGCTTCCAGATTCTGTGCATTGGGAAGAAGCACGCAGCAGCTCACGGCAATCTTGGTTATCGCTATTGGCGGCGTCTTGAATCGCACACTAGGAATCATCTTTCCTCCATAATGATGACCATCAGCATCATCATTATCATGCTTTCCTTGTAGAATCTGCTCCAACAATTCATCATGGTCATCCTCTTTCTCTTATTAATTGCCAAAGAAAAAAGTCTCACAAGAACCCCACAACAATCATCATGTCGCGAACAAGTCGATGATGTCGAGTGGTCTGCAGAGCACGACGACAACGAAGACGGTTGATTTGCAGACAAAAAAGAAGGTTTTTTACTTCTTCTCAGTGCTCAGCAGTGTAGTAGTAGTAGTTTGAGTCCTTCTACTGCTGCTGCTGCCCTGTTCCAACTTTCAACTCTAACCAAACCAATGCATTTCCAAAAGATCCAATCCAATCCACCACACTTCTCAGGCAATTTTTTTCTCTCTCTTCTTCTTCGTTACCTTCCCCTATCCTCTATCTGCTCTTTACTCCTTCTTGTTCCAAAAAGTGTGAGTGTCTGTGTGTAAAAAATGAAACGAAGCTCTCCTCTCTCCTCTCTTTCTTTTTTACTGTGGGTTGTTGTAGAAGAACATGAGATTAGCACTTCTTTCTTTGAGTTCTAGTGTGTTCATCATAGTAGTGTGTTCACAGCTTTATTAGAAAAATATAGGTAAGCTGCATGCAAAGCTCCTGCTAAATGTGCAATGCAAAGAATGAGAGAAGGGAGCTTGAGTTTAGAGCACGATGTATAGCAGCCAGCGTTTTTTTACACGACGAGACTATCACCAAGCACTTCTGCACCAACTTTGTGTGCTCTCTCTAAATGCTAACTTGCTTTTTTGTAGTTTTTTGTGCATCTGTGTACGCTTCGTTATAAGCCTTTCCTATAAAGTACTACACGGCAATGCATTATTAGAATTGATAGGTAAGAAGGCTCCTCCAAGCGAGATTTCAAGCTCGCTGTACATTTTGATAACAGTTTTGTTTGAGAAAGTGTGAAAGACAGAGTGACACTACTCAAAAATGAATGATGTGTCGATAATAAGTTTGCATTTCAAAATGGTAGACATGATGGTCATGTATAAAACAATGGGCTGATAGAGAGACATGAGGTTTTCAATTTTTCATGTGCAGTGAGCACGCTGTAATATTGCAGTGCTCGTTATGATGCATACTTGCGCACATTATTTATGTCTCTTGGTTTAAAAAAGTAAAGTAACTCGGCTTCTTGTTTCACTTGAGTTCAGCTTTAATAGAGCAGTGCACATGTATTCATGGTGGTGGCGATAATGACGGTGCTGTATCGAAGTGCTCTCTATTACATTAATGTTGTGCATTAGTGCTAACATTATAGCAGATTATTAATGACTTTTAGAGCCAGCGCATTTTTAGTAGTGTGTGCTACACTCGCAAGTAAGAATGAACTAAAGTGTATGCATATTATTTTAGTATTAAACTTTTAAAAAAATGTAGCAGGCCATATTGCATCTCTCTACCATCTTATCGATGTATTTTTATTATAATATTTCAAGAAATGCAAGTACACAATTTATGATTAAGTAAGAACTATAATATAGCATACATTGAACATCGATATAGTTTGAAAGCAAGCTATTGTAGCTGGTCGAGTTCGTCCACTTTCACACAAACTCATGCATTATTGCAATCATGTGTATCATGTCCCATGTCCGCACATGATTTCAAGGATATAAGATGCATTTTTTTGCTCCTCTGTGTGGGGAAGCTGGTTTGGCAAATCTTTCCCCAAAAATGATGCAAAGATTTGAACCATCTCTTTACAGAAAGGGTTGACTTTGGTAGAGGATTTTCGCACTCCGTCATGTAAAGTGAATCCTACTGATTTTTATCTAATGCTGCTGCTGCTCTGTTGGGTGCGTGTGTGAATGAGCCAGCAACAGCAACAAAGGGTAAACCATATGCGTACATGTGCAATGCATTCACATTGTTGTATGCTGGTGGAGGAGCTTTTTTCTCTCTTTTATTCACACACTCTTCTCTTTTCCACACAAAAACGTACAACACATGTGCAACGAGTTGTCCTATAAATGCTGTCTGTAAAATCGTATCACACATGCTGTTCTCTTTACACCTTTATCAGAAGCTGAAAAAAAAAGTTTTCAAAGTGGTGTGTATATAGAAGCATGATTATTATAACATTCTCGTCTCTCTATTCTCTATTCACTATTCATCCGTCGATCACATCTGTTCCTCTTGTGCTCCTTTTATTGCTGTATCCATCCACAGACGAGCACAGCTGTACTATATGAGCTAAAAGAGGTTACTTTACTATATAATGTCATATAAAGCTTACCTTTTCCCCTATATAATATTACCCACGCAAGCATACCATTTTTTGAACATTGCTGTAAAAGTTGAACTGCTGCAGTAGTAGTGGAATACGTACATGCAAATGTAAAATGGTCTAGTCGGAATGCATAAGTTGAAGTTGAGAAAAAGAGGATCCCATCGTCATCGTACATAGGTGGTAGTTGGCTTGGCTAGTTGGTAGAATAGCAGCAGCAGACGAAAGAGTACGGAAACACGATGATGATGATGAAAAAAGCGAAGGAGCAGTAAGCACCCAGCAACAAGAACCGAACGGCATTTTTGTGACCAGACCAGAAAGCAGTACAAATGTAAAAAAAATTCTCATTCTACACACATGCATCCGCCGACCGTGTATCCATGTACCTTATGTAGTTCATTTTTCACCATTCTTTTCTTTACGACGTTTTGAATAAAGAAGCTAAAGACCTGATAACCTGATCGGTTTGCGATTTCATGATTTTTTGCCTTTCTTTTCGCTTATGCGCAGCAACAGCGGGCCGAATAAGATGTGTGTGAATGACAATGGGCATAATACCACCGATGGGACAGATAATACTTTTTTGCTTCACCACACATTGCGCAGAACGCACATGTGTCAAGATGGTTTTTCTAGTTTCAAAAACCATTCATAGCCGTCTTTTGTGTTATTTTTTTTTATTTGGCGGATGACATCACTTTGCTAGCTTTTCGCTACTACCGCTATTTTGCTAGTATGCTCCAGCCAAAGTTGTTGTACTGCTTTTTCTTCTTGCCACTACTACTCAACTGCCAGCCACGGTACTTTTCAAGTTAAATATGCGCTGCTATTTTTCTGCCATGTCGCTGCCGAATATTTGGTAGAGTAGAATAGAGAACGCTTCTTCTATTGCTTCTCTCTATGTTGATATGTGGTGCATAATGTCATGTTTCACAAGTTATCCTCGTTTGTCCTTTGTTCATTTTTCTTTGCTGCTGCAGCACTCCAGAGATAGAGAGAGACCACTTTAATAAGAGAAAATAGTGGATTGCTGTGATTATGCGAGAAAAAAAAATCCCTATTGACACCACGATTAAATGACCTGAATTTTTCCCCAGAATTGACTTTTCTTGCTGAATAGAGTCTTTATTTATTCGACTGGGCGTTTTATATTGCATGGGTTTTATCATTAATATTGTTATCATTATTATGTTAGCTGTAGAAATTTATATAGATATTAAAATAATGTGATGATATGCTGTGCAAAATGGGGAGATGATAAGCGAGTTGAAAGGAGCTGTACAGTGTACAAATAATATAATATATGATAGTGCATTCATGCAATCTGGATTGGTTCGGTTGAGTTGTGATAACCTCTTCAAATATGTGTGAGGCGAGAGAGACGTCGGTCTGACCGTTTTCATTATCACATTTTATTAGAAAGCATATACTCGATGCAAATTGCATATTTGGCTGTTGGTGCGGTCACTGGTGGTAATTCAAAAGTTCATCATAAATAAGTCCTTCACTTCCGCTTCATCCTTGTGGCTGTTGGGAGATGCTTAATGTGATAAATGTGTAGTATTAAAATTAAAAGTTTTCATTTGGGTACGGTTCTTTATTTTCCAAAGAAATGGAATACAAAAATGCAATATTATAAAATCATGATTGTTACAGATGATAAGTTTAAAATCGTTTCTTTACAGTAGTGAAAAACAATGAAATAAATTAGTTTGTCCACTGGGGGTAAATGAGAAATCACGTTTTCATTATAGTACAAGTACAAAGTACATACACAAGAACAAAACGAATGCATGCATATATAATATTAGTTGCATTGTGTGCAATAACAATATTTGAGTTGAATTAATGTCATCACATAAAGTCAATATAAATCATACAACCACTTTGCTTAAAATATCAATATAAAAATAAATATATATGTTTTAGCAAACAACTTTAAATAGCCATCGAGTGTAAATTAAAAATAAATACATGTAAACCCACTTAGAACTATGCAATATGATAAATAAATAGTAACAATAACAAATTAAAGTTAAGTTGAACTAAATGCCCGGACCCCAATAATGCCTATCTGAACTAACCTTATCACTAGAAGAACTCCTACTACCAGTATGCATGTGTCTCATTCCTCTTGCTGGCGAGGAAGATGAAACTTGTTGTTGTTCTGCTTGCATTTTACGAATATGTGCATTCTTGTCATAATGATTGGGCAAAGCTCTTCCAAAGCTGGAAAATTGCTGCTGATTACTTGGTTGTGCTTGCAGGAAACTCGTCCCGCTGCTACTGCTGCTGTCACTCATGAAGGAAGACACCTTCTCCACAGCACCTTGCCAAAGTCCGCTAAGTCCACCTGAGGAGGAGGACGAGGAAGAGGCTGGCGACGGCACAGGTGAATGTCCAGTTAGGCTTTTCGGTTTTGCACCTCCCCCACTGGCTGTATTAAAGCTAGACTTGACAATAATATCCCGAGGAATATTGGGGTCAAGCATTGGTCCAGCAGTAATTAGCTCGATACTATCGTCATAGTCATATTTGGGCTGGAACGTGTCTTGTCGTTTTTCAGCTGGTGCGACAGGAATTGGAGATGGGGCAATGACTGGAGTGTTTATTGATGAAGATGCTGGAGGGGAAGAAGCCATTGGATTATAAAAGTGGCTAGGTGGTGGGGCCACTTGTCCAATGTTCGCATTGTAATGGGAACCTCCAACTGTAGACGAAGGAGCTGACTGCCGGTGGCTGAATGGGGTCATGGCGGCTTGTGATGCCGGTATGGTCCTATACGGTGTCGGAGGGGGAACTGGAATGCGACCTTGATGGTGGTGATGGTGATGTGGGGGCGGAGGAGGAGGAACGTGATGGTGATGCTGATTTACCTGATGATGTGCAAGTTGTGGTGGTGGTGGTCTGCCAAAATCTTGGGGTGGCTTTATTTGGAACATACCTTGTGATGGTGGAAATGAGCCGGCTGAATGATGCTGGTTGTGGTTGTATGGCTGAGGAATGGAGGGATGGTGGTCTTGTCTCCTCGCTTCATGAGTTTGCATTGGAAGTTGGGGTAGGGTGGTTGTGCTAGGTGCAGGTGGCGGAGTATTGGTCGTCGTCGTCGTTGTGGTGGTGGTGGTAGTGGGGGCTGTGGAGGGTTCAGTTATTGGAACTGAAGGAGAGATTGGTGCCGTCTTCTTTAGTAGGGAGCCAGAAGTAACATCGCTCGTTTCATTTTGATCCAAAGTTGAAAGGACTTTGGTATCGGATCGGGCTAATTTGTTGTCCGCAATGTCATTTAGAGGCTCATCTTCATACTCGTACTCTTCTTCATCCTCCACCAGCTCAAATTCATCTACTTGACCTGTTTCTTTGAGTTTTGCCAGTTCTTCTGGTGTAACATAGATAACTTCATCTTCCTCATCAGAACCTAATTCGGCACTTGTCGCTGGCGACGATGCAACAGTGGTAGTTGTAGAAGTAGTTGTGGTCGGCGTCGTTGGTGGTTTAGTAGAAGCTGGAGCTGGAGGTGAGATCACTGGATCTTCGGCAACTGTCCCATTCCGGGCTCCAAAGAGCGTATCCATATTGAATTGTTCTGAATCCATTCCAGAGGGAATCATGACTGGCGGCAACAGGGGAATGCCTGGACCTCCTCCGGGTGCTGGAACGCCAATCGGTCCACTGCCAGAAGGAAGGTTATCTCCCAAATAGCTGTTCTTGTTCATCTGAGAAGAATGTGGGGGTAACCCTTGGGGTGATTGGAAATGTCCATGTGGGGGCATTCCCGGTGGTGGAGGACCTCCTGGGCCACTTCCTGGTCTCAGCTTTCCAAACAAGTTTTGTAAGAATGAGCTGGGCTTCTTCTTTGGGTGATGAGGTGGGCCGTGAGGCGGAAGTCCTTGTTGACCCTGTTGTTGTTGCTGCTGCTGCTGCTGTTGTTGTTGTTGATGATGATGATGATTCTGAGCTTGTGAAGCCGAGGGATTAAATTGTCTTGCTGGAGGAGATTGTTGGGGTGGCGGGGG
>JAQIXX010003708.1:0-18607 GCA_034700605.1 Willowsia nigromaculata | reverse complement strand
AGGTTGGCTTATCAAGGGTTGATAAGCCCTGAAAATATGGAAATTAGTTTGCCGATAATGTAGCTCCTCTTACTACTGTTAGGTATAAACGTTAATTCACCAGTGCAAAATTCGTGATTTTATGCATGTTTTAATTGATTAAAGAAATACTTAAACCAAGTTTAAATTTATTAATAGACCATTCCCTCTTCTAAATGCCCTTTCAAAATTGACCTAAACCTTGACAGGAGAAATTGTAGAATCAAAGATTTGACTTTCTTGATATTAAACTTTTAGAGACAAGAAGTTAAAAAGAGCTTTTCTAATTAAAGGTGAATAATTACATTACTCAAGTGAACAAGAGGTCAAGGACGCTGTAGTCCAAGCAGATTTATAGTTTTCGGTTATTTACATGTATTCCAGCTTCCAGTGTCATATTACATGTTATACTCTCTTTTAATTGTTCCCTTCTCATTAACTCTTTTCACTATCTACGTGATCAGTGGTTGTTAAAAAATTGGTTTCCTGACTGAAAGTAAATGAGTATCCACAATACTTATGAAACATAAACAAAAAATAACATAAAACGTAAAACACCCACACAAGGTAAATTTGGTAATCAAAAACTTGTGAATAATTTCTTACCTAAAATGTACTTAGGGCTTTCTTGTACAATATTTTGCTGGCAAGACTTACGACTAATGCAAATAGTTCATTCTAGAAAAGTAGCGAAGCGAAAGCTTATGGAGAAAGAACTACAAGAAATTGTGAAAATCTTTGTTTTTATAAGTCTGCACTACTTAGAAACCAGCGTATTTGGAATTAATTTGTTTAAAAGTAATTAATATGAAAAGAAAGTTTCTTGGAACCTGTCTAAACCATCGTTTTTTGTTATCAAAGCAAAAAATTGTGTTGAAGATGAAGAAACCTTTTGAAACATGAGTGGGCGACTGATTCTTAAGGCTTATGTACACGTAATGTTTTTATTCATGATTCTCATAGCTCTTCTAAAAGAAAAGTATTTTCGTTTCAACAACGACACAGTTCAAATGAAAAACAATTTATAATCCACACTGTGATATTTACTGAGGATAATGTAAATAAAAATGTAACGAATATGCTCTAAAAATTTAAAGTCTATAAAGGAGAATTAGATATAGGAAAGAAATGAGTACATTCAATCCAACAAAAATAATTATAGATACAACACAAAAAAAAAGTTTGAATGTAGAAACCTTCATCACCACTAAAAAGGACAAAATAAACTCTGATTTATATTTCCGAGAATCCGTATGAAAGAAAACACTATTATTATATTGTGTAAAGAAAATGTGTTGTGATGAGTTCTAGGAGAGTGAACTTGTTGGTAAATTAAAATAAGTAACAGCAGTTTTGATAATTGAGATTTACGCGCAGCTTTATAATAATTAGAATTTTTTACTAAGGAAACCAATGACATCACATTATTGATGGAAATGACTAGTTTATGAAGAAGTTTACTTAATGCATAATATCTCATTCCTGCTTATCGTGTCAATCCGTTACATACATGATAGGTTGTATTTCATGTATGTTGTAATTAAAATTAAGTGAGTGGCCATCTGCATTACAGGAATTTCTATCCGTAATCAAAAAAAGAAATGGAATATCAAAGCAGTGTAGAATGGACGACTACATTTTGTGAAAAAAAGTGAAGTTGTGTCAACATATATAAATGAGTTAACTACCTCTTATACCATATATAGGGTGCTTTCTCCTTCTCCTTTTCACTTGAAATCTGTCAGTAGGGGAATACAGACGTGCTCAGAATTTCTTCTTCCGGATTTCAATCAAGTTGTGCTTTACAAACATCCAATCCATTGTGAAAGTGATATTTGCACAATTTGTGCTACAACTTGTTACTGGGTTGAAGACGCAGGCTTGTGCAGCGAGAATAGCAAGACGAAACAGGTAAAAAGGAGCAAGATAATAAATTGTAAGCAATACTCACCATTAACATATCGTGAATTACACACCAGCGATTTTGAATCCACCGAAGGTAATTCTGGCAGAAATAAAACTTCTCTGGGGTTTTAGGAAGACTTGTTATACCTTGACTTCTTCTTAACTCTACTTCCTAATTAAATATTAAAATAAATTTTTATTTAGCTTGCCAAAAAGACCAGAATGGCTAAGCGGAACTTACCAAATGATAACGTTGACATTTGCAACCGTACCAGAGGGCCTGTCTCCAGTTCAACTCGTTCCAACGACTCCAAAGTGAATAGGGCAAAAGCGAGCTTTGCAATGTTTTCCAGTGGAGTTTACAGTTATCATGCAAATCCATCGCAAAGATTTAATATGACAATGGATACTGCAACAAAAACTGATGTGGAGCTGAGGATAGAGGCTTCCTTCTGGTTATCAATATTTTTTGTTGTGTTTCTGCTCATTCTCATAACTGTTTATTTCATTTTGATACAAAAGGGAGACAAAATAGGTATTGAAGACAACTGGATGGAAGCACACGTCAATTCCGAAAATAACCAGGTTAGAAGCTCAACCGGTATATGGTCCCTTTATATAAAATATCATATAATATCATATTAGATATCACTTTCATCTTGCTTAATTTCAGATAGGCTCTTTGCAGGCTAAAGCAATCACAATTGTTGATAATGAATCAAATGACTCCACTTCCTTCTTTAATGGGATATCTGAGGATGTCAAAACATTTACTAATGACAATTCCAAGGCTGAGAGAAATTCCAGCGTTTCAGTCGATTCCTGTAAGAAGACGTCATTAAAAGTATCTGATATTAATCCTGAACACGAGCGTGTAATCAAAAACATACCAAAATACTTTTTCACTGGAGCTGTAATTTACACAGAGAATGAGAGAAAGGTAAAAACATGCACCTAATATATATTAGTATTGCGTCGTACATTGCCTAATGCCGGCAGAGAAGAGAAGCCACAAATTCATTAATTACGTATGGGAATTACTGGCTACTTTTGCTTTTAGTTTAAGCACTTATATGCCAGATCAAAGAAGCAAAATCCATTGCATAGGTAGTAGCATAAACAATTCGCAAGTATTTCCTACTCATTTCTAAATAAAGAATTGTGTTGCATAACCCAACATCATTTTATTTTGTTTTGAAAAATCTAAAACTATACAACTCTTTCATTTATAGAAACAATTTAATGGAGAAGAACCAAACTCAAAAAAATGTTCCCAGACACTTGCTTGGCAGCTGGAAACAAACCCCAATCAAAATGGAGCGGTATATCCTTGAATCAGATTTTCAACCGAAAACTGTCCAATGTACACAAAAATCGTGCACAGCTACATAGAGAAAGGAATTTCATAATAAGCCACTGAGCTAATATGCGTAAGGATTTGATGTCTCTTTGTGTTAATTTAGAAAGACTGAGTCTACGGATTACGGATATAAGATGTAATTGTTCACTTGAACCAAAAACCGTACAGATGTAATCAATAAATGAAACTTAAAACTTTTTTGGTAATAGTTTGATTTGTATGCTCATACATTAAAATTTTTCACAAATTTTAAATTTAGGCTACATTCTGCACATGCCACAAGGTAGATAAAAATCATATCTTACCTTTACGAGCAAAAACATTGAGGTCACACAAGGGACGAATATCAAACTTTTGAAAAGCAGTTTCCATGATTATCAGTTGGTGATTTTACCGCTACCTACATACGATTAACCAGATACCAAAGCCTACACAGCATGATATATATATATATATAATCAATGAATTTGCTTTCAATCAAATCTTGTCTGATCACTTGGATACATAATCTAAGACAATCCGTTTTAGAATAACGTTAACATATTGTTATCAACCCGTTCTTAAACTGCCATGATAAATGTACGCAGTAAGGTCAAATGGTCATTTTCCTTTCATTCAAATAAGAGCGCGTTCAGGTCCTTCAGCGTGCTTCAAAGCTCGCTTCTCTTTAATTAATATTGTAGCGTAATAAACCAGTGAACCATTCATTATTCATTGTACAAGTTTCCACTACACATCTATCTCATTAAAACACTGTGTTCTTTACTACATGATGTAACTATAAACGTGTCTTGTTTAGTGGAGGCACGTGAATAGTTCTGTAAAACACGTGCATCTAATAATGTCAAATCCTGAAAGATTTTGCTAGGTTCAGTGTACTGTAAAATTACTTAAGTATGTGCTACTAAAACTCACTCGCATCTGACAATGAAATAGCATTGTGGGTATCTAAGAATTCATCCTGTAACTCATTAACTTGTAAAAATACAAAGCGAACCTCAGAGTGGGCAAAGCGTTTAAAGTATTCCAATTCAGAAATTTTCAAAGAGTTAATACCGTGAAAGTCAGCATTTGTGCCAAGTAGAGTATGCAGTATCATAACAAAGCTTTTAGCAGGAATGGTGCTCTTACGTACTTTCTCCTAGTCCACAAGGAGCCTAAGACTTTGCCTAAGTGCGTATACGTCATGCTTCTTTCATCATCCCGCAAATCAGGAAGTTGACTGCAACGAACCTAATTTTTACTTTCAGTTGAAATCCAAGAGTTATAGTAAAGTGGTTTGAATAATAGATATGAGTTATCATATTTTGTTTTCCGAATGGAATGATATCTCATTACAAATATTTCAAGGTCATATTAAAATTCTAAAAATAATAACGTTATTTGTTCGTTGTTATGAGCTAGCGTGCTTAGCTTATTTGTCAAATGTGACCCCCAGGGTGGAAAATAGTAAAAAAGTCTCCAATTATTGTCCTCCAGTAAGGTGAAATCATATCTTCAATTCAGGCGAAGCATGTCGTCTTTTTTAATGCAATTTTCACTTGGCATTTTCTCATTCGGTTTGTCGGAAATATTTTAGCATGGTATCGTCATCATCGTCATTGTAGTGAACTCGGGGTCATCAATTCAATGAATCAGGAATATATTCTTTGCAGCAAGCATTCTGTTTTGCAAGAAAAAAAACAATAAAATTAGAAAATAAAAAACTTGTTGTATTAATAAAAAAAATATTACATTAAAGAGACTCTGATCAAAAATGACATTTAATTAACTACATTAAATAATGTTTTGTTTGGCTCACCCTTAGAAGAACTAAAACTTACTATTAAAAATAACACCATTATTAAGAATGATGACTGTATTGATAGGGGTAAAACCATATTTTTGCAAATATGTTTGAAGATTTCTGTATGATTCCTGAATTTTACTTCTACTAATCACTTGTAATTGAAGGTCATTTACACCCACGAATAAATGAAAAATATATAACAGCTATGATTTTAATGTGCATAGTTTTTAAGAGCCAAACTACAAAAAGTTACTTAATGTATACCGTTGTGCTACCAAAAGATTCCAAAACAATTTATCTATCGAGTTTAATAAGCTATTTACGAAGAATCAAAATATATACAATAAACCTGACAACAGGATGTTGAGAACTTGCGACGAATTTTGAGCACGATTTATGAATGATATCCTTTAATTGGGGCAAAAATAAACAAAACGGGGCAAAACTAACCTTGATATTCACTTTTCCCCGCATTTAAAAATTGCGAGACTACTAAATCGATTTAATCACGAAAGTCCTGTTCGAACTATACCTTCCATGGCAAATGCTGAAGGTATGTATTTTTGAAGTTGTAATGTTTTTCAACGAAAACAGTTATTTATTAACAGCATATTGCAAATTCCTCTCTGGACAAAGAAATCGTAATTCGAAAACTCGCATGCGTGTGGCCAGGAGAGCTCAAATTGTTTTTAAAAACCGATATAACTTTTGAGTTTTGAATTTTGAATAGAACTTATAACTAGAAATTTTGAAACCTATACATAATGGGAGATTCAATCACTAGTAACATGCTGGCAAATGATACTATACAAGGCATATGTTGACATTGCATAAACTGACTGGTATATCGTTTTCCGTTGGTAATTGGTGCTAATATAAAAACATCTCTTGGCTTAGGCGACTAACAACCCTTTTCAAAATACACAAATAAAAAATTCTCAAGTGTTTGGGCAGGACAACCAAAACGCTGAAAACATTTGAAAGCATCAATAACGGTAAAACCGTTACAAATATTGAGAAAAGTTTGGATAGAAAATGATCAGTGATGAAGGTGTGTCCGAATGAGCACCCACATGCCCTATGTTGATTATTCAAAAAAATCGCTTTCGTTTGGAATTTATCGTCCGAACGGACAGACAGACAAACATCGCGATTATTCTGAATAACTTGCTTTTTGCAATCAGTTAAAAAATAAAAATAAGTTAATTATAATGGACTTCTAGTTTTTTAGCATTGCAAAATTACACGATTTCAATATTGAAATTTCTAGTTTCTACAAAACTGGGAAAACAAAAATTACTAAGGTAACCTAATTTGCGCATATATATTAATTATGGAGTGAAATTGCATTGGAATGGTTAAATATTGTGCCAATACTATGGTTCAACCTTAATCGGACATTAAATCGCTAAATCTTCTGATTGAAAACTAGATAACCACCGTCGTATACTTGTTTCATGTCAGTTTTAGTGACATGACAGCAGTAATTTTCACATCTATAGTTGGCTTCATGAGTTTTAAAAAACCACCGGATCATTGGTAAATTTGTCTTGTAAACGTACGTGACGTTTCATGTCTTGCTGTCTAGACGAAATTTCAAGCATAAGCATCAAAATGTATACATTCTCAACAACTTTACGAAATATTTACCAGACGAAATCGAAAATATTCCAATATTTTCATGTACTTCCGTTCCTCTGGGAACCAACAACAGGGCTATACGTTTACTCTAAAAATGAAAGATCAAAATTTCTAAATGAATCCATTTACGCTCCCATATACACAATTTATCTAATGTACCATTATATATTGGCCACTAATTCCGGCGAGATTGACGAAATAGGCTTCCTCAGTATTAACTTAATCTTTATGGTTCTCGTTACATTCCAGTATTTTCAGTATACATGGAGGGCAGACGAGTATCTTCTATTTTTAAATGGTATGATTCTGTTCGGGAAACGAATAACAGGTATGCTTTAAAGCAAACACAATTTCTAAATTGTTTACCAGTTGAACTTAAAAATAAACAGTTGTAACTTTAATTCTGCAGAGAACTTTCGTCCCTTTTACATTCCAGACTCATGTCGTGTGAACAAACTCTGGGATAGACTAATATTAGCAAGCATCTTATCAAATTTTATATTTTTCCTAATATTTTCCATATATTATTTTATTTATCCTGAAGACACAACATACCCTGTAGTTTTAAGCTTATTTCGAATATCAAAAATTACTGCATATCTACAGTACTTTATTTATGGATTGGTCAACACATATTTTTGTTTTAAAACTTTCATAACTCTTGAATTGATGGCGGAAACTTTTCTTCTAATGATTTTTACGTTTGCTGAGGTTTTAAAAAGGGAAATGCACCTTACCTATCAGATTCCACAAAATATTTGGTGTACTCATTTCAAGACAATATCACTTTTTCGTTCGTTAGAAAATCTACAATCTCACTACAGAACAGTACAACTTTTTCGTAAACTGTACCTGGAAACATTAGGTTTTCTAATTCCAATAGCAAATTGTCTTCTCTTTGTGTTAAATGTCTCCTGTAATTTTACATTAATAATGAGGTGGAATGCTTTAAATATTTTAACTCGAATAATTCTTCTGTTAACTGTTCTTGGCAGTATGATCACTTATTTATTGACTTTGGATGTGCTGGGGAGAATGGCATACTGCTCTCAGAAAACGCTTGATTCTTGGTTAAAAGTGAACCCAGGATATTGGGGGCGGAATAGAAAGCTAATGATGAAATTTAGAAAGAGCTGTAAAAATCTTGGCGTAACTCATGGGATTTTCAAATTGAACCGAGATTCGCCATTCAGGTTTTTCGAAATTGTTAGCAAGTATACTGTACGTGCTTTGATGATGGAAAAATACTGAATTACTATTTAGATAATTAGGAGTATTATTATGTAAATTTATGTATTTTAGCTTTCAATTCATTATGGACGGTGTAATATTTTGAGTGCCTTTCCAAAAGTTAATTTTTCAAAGAACCAAAATGTAATGTAATGTCAGCACCAAAAACTTTCATTTTGACTTTTAAATAAAAAATGCATTTTCAAAAATGTCCAGTCTTTTAAAGGCCAATTTATTTTACATCAACCATCAACTTTTAAATGACATTTATGTCGCAGCTAAACAGTAGTATGTATTGCTATAAAAACGGGGTTACTTTAGTTTCCATTTCCCCCTTTTTCGTCGCCGACGCACCACAAATCAATGCATGTCTTCTCCAGTACCTACACAAAAAAAATTAGAAATCTACTTAAAAATTATTTAAATTAATGAAGTAAAAGAGCAAATAAACTCATACAATTAAAACTTCATACCTTTTCACGCTAAACTCCTTGCCACACTCCTCACACTGAAACAACTTCTCCTCCCCATGAATCTGAGAATGATAAGTGAGGTCACTCCTCGTCTTGAATCGTTTCGAACACACCGGACACCCATGGGGTCTCTCCATCCCCTCCTCCGAATGAACCCTGATCATATGCCTGTTCAAAAACTGTCTCGTTTTGAACCCCAAATTGCACTTCAGACAGTGCACTCTACTAGGTTGGATTTTATCGAGGGCGGAACAGCCATGATTTTTGTGGTAGACGAGATAACTCTTCTTCAGCATTGTCTTCCCGCATTTTGGACAAGCCATCATCTCCCTCACTTCCTGGTGGGTATCTTCATGTTCCCTCAAATGTCTCTCGGTTTTGAACCCCTTTCCACATGTGGGGCAAACATGGGCGTCTTTCGGTTTCTCCTTTTCTGATTCCGCATATCTTTTGGGATTCTTTGCCCCGTTTTTGAGAGCCTCCTCCTGTTCCTCTTTGTTCATGTGCCCCCACTTGTGGTAATGGAGGGTATCCTTTGTGGCGCAGGATTTCCCACAAATGTCGCATACATAAAGGCCCTGATGACCTTTCACGTGCTCCACGAATCTCCAATAGCTGCGAAGAAGCTTCTGGCATTGGGGGCACTGGAAGGCGTCAAGATGGTGGCCAAGGACGTGACTTTGGATATTTCTTTCTAGGTTGTGGGAGGCGAAAATGGTGGACCCTGTGGAGGTGACCGCTTTCACTTGGTGGTCACATTGGGAACAGGAGAGATGTCCGAATGTCTGGTTGGAGGAGTCATCGAACCAGTGGACAATTATCGTGGAGATTGATAAGGAATCGGTGGTGGAGTCATACTTGAGGGGGTATTGGGCGAGGATATGGAGGGAGGGGTCATCCATATTGACATGGGGTGCGGTTCTGTGGCTCCTTTTAAGAACGCGGGAAATAAACTGCTTTTTGAAGTCAGACCACGAGGAAGTGTCTAGATTCTTGAGGGGATCGAGAGGTTTCGATTTTTTAGGAGTTTTTAGGGGAGTCCGTCTTGGAGGCTTGGAGTGATTATCTTTAGGCCTGCATTCACCCCCTCCAATTCTCTTCTTATGAACTTTTGCTAAGTGGCGTCTCATCCTCTTCCAACTGGGGTAGGTGTTCCCACACTCCGGACAGTTCTGAGGTCCTGGAGGAACAAAACCCCTTCTTTTAATGGGTCCCTCTTTTTCCTCCTTTTCTTCAAACTCAGCTAAGGAATCCAGATTTTCAGTCATTTTATGAGACCATGAGGATATGACTTCGTCCGAGTAATTGCTTCCATTGTCTTCAGGATCCTCAAGGTCATCCTCCTTATCAGGTCGATACTCCTCGTCAATCTCATCCTCTCTCAGGTTCACCTCACACCAGTCCATTAAGTCATGAGGAGTCATCGGATCCCCAATCTCTTGTTTCACTTGCGTCCCGTCAGGGAGGGAATCTCTGCCAAACTTCGCGTCTAAATTATCCTTGAACGCCGCCATTTCTGTGACCACTACAAAACAGGAAATTGGATTTATTAAAATGATTAAAAAAGAGTTTATAATTATTTGCGAAATTAACGTACCTTCCGAGATTCTGTTCCGAAACAAAAATACTCCATTTCCCTCCTTCTGCTTGCTAATTACTGCCCTCCGAGTATTTCTTGTGTTCACAGATCCTCCCACTCTGTCCCCTGAGACGCTAGACTGAAGACAGGAAATATCCGCATTTCTAACAACCTTATCAATGCAGTCCATCTTGGAGTAAAACTGATCCACATATTGTTGAAGCTCCTTTATCTTCTCCAAGAGATCCCTCTGCAGTTTCCTCACTTCCATTTCCACCTCATTAACTTTCAACTTCACCTCCACAGACTGGTCGATAAGGGACACGCAATCTGGACACACAGCAAGGCCCCTTCCAGAAGAGCCTTCTAAGGCACTAAAGAGAACGCCCTCATCAGCTTCCAGCTCTCTGCAAAACTCTGAAAATTGTTGATTCCTCCTGAGGCACCCCACAGCATCATCAGAATCCTTGTCCCCCACCTTATCTTCCCCTGATATCCATTTATGACTATATGAATAGCAGCAGATGATACACAATTTTGACATCTTATCTGGAGGAAGAACAAATAACAACCAATTATTTTAGGAAAATTTTTTTAAAAGTAATTTGTTTTCCAGCTTTCTAATGCCAGTTAATATTTTGTGCTGACCTTATCTCAGATATCCAGGACTTCAACAATGATAAGTATAAAATCCAGTGAATGGTTCGATAAGTCCTTATCAAGTTGATTACTCCATTTTACTTTTCAGAATCATTCCTCCAGAGGTAACCAACGGGCAAAGGGCAGAGAAGGTCTCCTTCATTTCCTTCAGTTAATTAACTTGAGTAGCCTCAACTTGTAAATGTAATAGTTTCAATATCTATTGTGATAAAACACATCAATAGTTAACTTAAACTTTAAACACTTATCATGGGCGATTTGTTTTGACAGGAATTACTGCACTGGAGTGACGAAGTTGCATTGTGTTGAAAGTCGAGAGAGAAACAGCTGACAAAGCATTTCATGCATTCATTCTCACGTGCATCTCTCACCCTACTTACTTGATTGTTAACTGCAGGTAATGCATGCAATGCATCAAGAGGTAGTTACTCTTTTGGTTATCCTGTCTGTCTGTCTGTCTGTGTGTATGTACATGGTTTCTCAAAAACTACTTGACCGATGATTGACGGATTCTTTAGGTAAAGGCGTGAAAGAAATTCAGGACCAAACGAAACGGTTAACGGCAACCGTTAGAAACCGCTACAACAGCTAATTTTTGTACAATCAGCATATGGAGGCATGTATGGTATCATTTTAACGCATTTTTATCATTGCTGACATTACAAAATTTAGTTTAAAAATTGACGGTTTCAAAGGTGTGACGATTTTTAAAGTCATACATATTTAACATTGTATTTTCTATTCGATGGCGTGGAGACATGGTTGTCATGATATTCAGTAGCTGGATTTTAGGGTTTACACCCGTCTAGTTTATGGAATGGTGGACACGATTTCTCAAAACGGGTTTGACGGTAGAATGTCTTTTAATCTTTCATGCATTTTAAAGGATAACTTTTTAAAGATTTCTGTAAAGTTGCATCGACGCGACACTTTAGTGGTAGTTCGTTCACAGTTTACCCTGCCCTAGCTTGAGTGTCAAGATTTTCGACTTGTGGATCTGTGCATCTGAATGGACCCTTGTGCCGTAACCGTAACCTCTCAATTCCATGTACATATTCTAGTCTCCGCCTCCTCTCCATCCCCTCAAATTCCGAAGTCTTTTTATGTTTCAATCGACCCTAACATGCGGTTATCCTTTTCCGGTATAGCAATATGCATTTTTTGAAAGATTGCTTGAAAATTATTAACCAAAATTGCTGGTAGATAAGTTAAGCTACATGCACGTTTTAAGTATAATCCACATTTTAAATGTTTTCCCTTTTAGAAGCCTCTAAGGGAATGGAGGGAAATTGCAAGCACATATTTTACATGACTAAATATTTTAAAATTTCTGAATTTAAGTACGAATGTTTCTACTCATGCAATTTATGCAAGCAATTTTGGAACAGTCCTATAGTTCTTATGCCATGCATGCTGAGTTGCTGTTAGAGAGAGGAATGAATAGAATAGAAAAGAGGGGAGCTAAGCCCGGAGCCCGGGGGAAAGGCCTTGGTGAAAGTCCTCGAGCCTTTTTATGCACACGTTTTGAACTGAAATCCTAATCGCTATGAGTGCGAACCTAATACGATGTTGCCTCCAATATCCCAGTATCATAGTTTGGACTTATTTTATCTTATCGTTAGTCTGGTGGTGAGGAAAACATAGAGGAGTTCATCGACCTTAGTCTGAGCCAAACGCGTTACCAGTGAACTGACACCCAAAAATTTGGAGTTGCAAAAGTTAGAACTTAGAAGTACATTATCCTTATTTAAGCATCTTTTCCGCATACGCATTATACATGCAATGAATTATATTAGCATTCTGATTCTGACAACATTTCCAATACTTATATTGCTCCGAGCATTCTTGAAATAACCATGCCACTATCAACTTTACATATTTACTTATTTTTCTAAAAGTTTTAGACAGTCAATTCGAACTATTGAGGAAAACATGCATAAAAATGTATTCCAAAACCCAAACTGCCGGCAGCACTTTCATTTTAGAAGAAGCCTGTGCTCAAACAAAAGTCATATTATCATTCTTATTCTGTTAACAATAACCAATTTCCAGTACTTATATTGCTCCTAGCATTCTTGAAATAAAGATACTACTATCAATTTAATAGCATACTCCGTTATTTTTCCAAAAGTTTTACATGGTCAATTCGTACTATTGATGCAAAACATACATAAAAATTTATTTCAAAAGTCAAACCTGCTGGAAGTACTTTCATTTAAGAAGAAGCGTGTTTTCAAACATAAACGAAGCTATTTTTTATTTCTCTTTCTCTTTACAAGGTGGTACGTTAGGGTGAATGTTTCTATTCCTTTGTACTGTAACATTTTAACGTTTTAAAAGAATTTGGATGGATAAAGGAGGTAAAATTGTAATTAAAAACGAATTCAATATATGTCTCTGTGATATTTTTAATGTAACCACATGAAAACCCTTTTTATAGTCTGTAATTTTAATTATATTGTGTAAGTCTGAGCTATGGGTGTAATCCTTATTACCACCGTGAGTGGACTTAAGTGGAGGCATACATTACATCAGGAGGAAGGAATGAAACATGAAATGCGTATCCCAAGAGTGAATTATTTACAAAACAATGCCTCTGGTGTGGATATGCTTCTGATGAAAATTTCAAGTTTCCTAACGGAAGTGAAAGTATGGTCTTCGTGCTACTCAATTCACTAATACATGTGTATGTGCTCTTATTTTGGCCTACTCATTTCATGGGTGTAAAATAGGCTTTATTTGTACTGAAATGTCATGAGATTGATCCTGAAAAAGCAGAATTCCACGGGAATAATATCTGATACTATAAAGTCCATGGATTGTCCAATGAGCATTAGCAATAAAAACTGGAAGTAAGCAACCGTTTTCTGGGGTTTAGTAACTATTTGCTTTGTTAATGCAAACACTCCTAAATTCTTTAGTGATGTTGCATGCCAAAATATTTAGTACATACACGTCAGAACAAACTGGTATCACACAATACCCCAAATACCAAGGGCTTTAGGAAGCCTTCAATATGTTTAGAAACTTGTAAATAATTAGCAGTATATAGAATATAATATTGAGATGTGTTGAAACTTAAATATGCAAATCGATTATAGGAAAAAATTTGAGTAGATTTTGTATTCAGATACTTTAAAGTAAGATATATTATTTCTACATTGCATTTTTTCATGCAGTAACTTATTCAAATTTTTTGAGTTGGGTTGTGAGAATCTGTGAAAGTTAAAAGACTATTCCGTTTACAAGTCAAAATGTTAAAGGCATCCATAAAAACACTTTCTTCGAAGTGGAAAGCTTATACCCTCTATTTCATTTATAATTTATAGTTCACTTTAGGCAGTACTTTTCAGCATTAATGTGTTTTAAATTTCATCAAAACTGCTATGTTTTATGGTACTTTTCTCAACGACACGTTTTCCGTAATATTATGGAATATTTAATGAATTTTAATGAACTACAACGCAAATCTTATTTAGTAGTGTGCACATTCAATTTTGAAAAAATAGAACTCTATACCTGTGAGTAAACATTTTAGTATACAGATTTGTTTTATGCTTAAAAAATTTATGATGTAGGTACACGCTATTACCTAAAATGAATGACCAATTACGTATTTGATGTAAGTGATCTCATGAAATGTTAAACTTTTGCTTTAATCAAGATAGCTTAAAAGCAAAAACAGTTCTCTGTAAAAAAAAAAGCCTTCTAATTCAAGGCGAAATCTTTCTTTTCTTAAACCTTTCAACACATTTCTTGAAACGAAACATGTGTTGAACCCTTTGAAATTACATTAGGGTACTTTCTAATACGTTCAAGGTGCAAAAGTATCATTTGGTTCAGACACCACTCTGATTTTTTCTTACTTCTGGAAAGAAAATTTATTTTTAATGATATTACAATTGGGGATGTCTCTTGTGATTGTGAGGTGATTTGTAAACTACTGGATAAAAAAAGATACTTTGTTTAACAATAACAATTAATGTGGAGAAACACTTTTTAGACATTATTTACTCAACATCACACATTTCCTTCCTGTTCAATTATTTTCTTACTAATTGTACAAATGTTTTATGATTTTTTAATTTTCAAAAGGTTAAAAGATTTCCTAAAAATTATACATGGCGTCAAGCATCAGATTTTGTCTCTCATCGAACCACTGACACGCATTGATTCACTTTAAGCGATCATGCACTACTCTGGTAACACGGACTGTTTATTTTCTCTGCCAATATTTGCATTTTTGCACACATTAAAATCTCTGGAAATGCATTTCATTGCTGTCTATAAAATAAAATATAAGATGAACTTCAACACACGGCTATTATGATTTTGTGGTGATGGGCACAAGTACAGAAAATAAAAATCAATGGCGGGCGTGTTACTTCTTTAAAATAAGTCAGCCGCAGATTTCCCATAAATCGATTATGTTTCCATTAGTTAAAACACTTCGTACTATTGAGATATGTATGACAAGTTCTAGAGTGCAAAAAGTCTAGTAACTCATTGATTTGCAATTCTGAGGCGTGGGCCATGCCACAAGCCATGCCGCATGGCTTGTGAGTGTAAACTCCAAAATAAAGTAAATAAAATGCGTCGGGCACTATCTACAGATGCTAAATAAAAAGAAAATCGACAAATATAGGTTCTTCTTAACTTTTCTTCGTATATACTTTGAGATATACAAACAAAGTTTATAGCAGATATAGTTTCCTCTCCTTTTGAAGTAATTTGCTCTGAGTGATCGTGTTACAAGTTTTCTTGAACAGAAATAATAAGCTAAATCGAATAAAAGAAGATTCTACTTCACTTCCCCCATAACATATTAGTCCTCATCGTATACTTTAGGAACGCTTATTACTAATTACATTTACCCATATACGATGTTGCATAATAATCAATAGTATTATACCGTCTTGTGAAACTGAACAAATTTTTTTTGTGGAAACATATCAAAGAGCGAAATCCTATTCATTATATAAAATAGTTGGTTCTGCATAACTCATTCCACACTAATCCTAAGGCTTTAGAGTTGCTGCATTCTCTTCAGAATTTTATTCAAGCACACTTTATACGAGTATATGCCTACGTTCCAGTAGCGGAAGCCACTTAATTAATTATGAGAACAACAGACCATTTCCTCTTTGCTGTACTATCTTCTTCCATTTAAAAAAACATTCTCCAATGTGTGGGTGGACATGATTCCACATAATTCACTTCATTGGAGCGGTTTGCGTGATGATACGCATACAACTTAAATCAAAACAAAGTTCTGAAAGAAATTTAACTTAAAACAGTCAACAGAAACTGTTAGAAACCGTTACCACGGATATATATTTCATTTTCGTCATGCAGTATATTGATTTTCATTTTAGAGCATTTTAATCACGAACCACATTTGATATCAAACTGTTTCAAAATTTGTGTCTTTCTTCTTTACCTTTTAATCTTTACCAATTAATGTAGCATGTAACGCGTATCACAACATATTTACACCGTTCTGTTATGATCTAACTAAACCTGATTTAAGCACCCGAAAATCCTAATGACTTTTCCCTCAACTACCCATATTTAAGGGAGGCAGCTACTTTATTTCCAACATTGGAATTTTATATGGTTAACTATGCGGAATCAACTTGTGAAGATTGCTTTGTCAGCTTATATGAATTTCGACTTTTCACAAATCCCTCTTATACATAAAGTAAATCTGCAATATTTAGTATAAAGGAGGATGGCCTTGAAGATCGTAAACTCTTTTTTCTCATCATATCTTGACAGACGACAAAACGGTCGTTATTCTATCTCATATTGTCATTGAATACATTTATTTTCACGTGTCATTCCATTCATTTTTTTGAATGACATGAAAGACATCTGCATCATCTCGTTACTTGCAATATGTCCACCATTCGTGCGATCTGCTTTTGTACTCTTTGTTCGTTTTGTACGTGCGCTTTCAAATTACATTTCTAACACCCGTATAAACTCTCATTTTCTACGAAAAATACCTACTTATTTAATAACAGGAATGAGAAGGTGCCCAAAAGTGAATTTGGCAAATACCGGTATATACCGGGAAAAATGGTATTTACCACATCGAGGGGGGTGGGAAAAAGTCCAAAATCATAGAAAATGGGGCAACATGAAAACATTGTATGTATGTTAAGTGATTTTTCCCACTTTTGGACTTTTTCTCACTTCCCGGTATTTACCAGGGCCAATCACTTTTTCCCGGGATTTTCTCATTCTTGTCACTGATCATATCCCTTAATTATCTAATATCCTGTAATTAATGATTTATAGTATTTATTTTAGATTATTGAGGAGGACGAAGGGAAACTTCTCTGAATTTTGTTGCTCCCGCGATGTCTTACGGTGATGACTTTGGCTTTCGAGGAGACCGCTGCTCCAACTCAGAGACAGATAATTGTTGGCATGGCAGCCTTAATTGTAAGGAAACCCAAGTTTTATGAAAATTGAGACATAAAAATGACGGTGATATTTTGTAGTTTTAGTTTTAGATTGCAGATAGGTGTCGGCACCAAAACTTAATTGACAAATCAGGAATCGGATTTTATTTTGCTGCCTTAGTTTTCTTTATAGTGTAAGTCATCCTAAAGGCGAGGAATACTGTGTAAATGTTTCGCATCTTTATATATTTTCTTCTCAAATTATATCAAATTTTGAGCATATTTCCACGAAACCTATGCATGTGATTGGTTGAAATAAAGCTTGGAAACTAAATCTATGAGTTTATATCATTGTTAATAGATACTTTTGTCATGCCGAAAGTATTACAAATAAAAAAATTAATTTGAGTAAAGGTAAGATTTAAGATCCGTGTAAAAAAAGATATGAAGGTTAGGTATACAGTAAATATACACAAAGGGCACAAAGGGCAGAGTTTTTGGATGGTGACTGTTTCTTGAGATTTGATTACAAGGACAACGGGATCAACTCATTTGACACTTTGGAGCAGCCATTCATATCTTTGAAAAGGGAATCTCTTTTATATTCTCTAGATAATATTCTTTTGGGTTGCGGCCCTATCTCCTGTCGGCCGTTTCCTTACTATGGTTCTGTGCCCTATTGGGTCTTTCCTCATGGTGTTGACATACTTCCCATTTTATTAATTGTTCTATTGCGGTGATTTCAAGATTTTACTAGAAACTGGACTACTTTATCTCACTTTATTGTTCTATATAAGCACATTGCATTCTTTGTTTAACTTATAACATATTTTACATTTCAAAAGAAAATTTCAACTAGCCTAAAAGCTTCAGTTTAAAGTTTTCATTGTTGCCCTAGACTAGCAATTATATTAATTTTGTGGGAAAACTCAAATGACCGCCAATGTTCAAAGAAAGATTTTAAACGCAAACTTACAATAGATTAAGTGCTACTCACCCCACAATATTTAAATTGATTCATTAAGATTTGCAATATAAATATACTCAAAATTATGCAAGAAGTAAGCTTGGAAAGTTATTAGGTGTAGTATTGAAGTACAACGGGAAATGGAGTCCGGAGAAACACGGCCGACAACGGTATGAAGCTCAAAAATTATTTATCATAACAGTAACAATTTTGGTTTCGCAGACGGGAACGACAACCTTGTCACTTGGTAACATTCCTCTCGTGGGCATCCAAGGAAAAAGGTTCACTGCCTTTCAGCTTCTATCATGGACACCAGCTTCAACACGTTCCACGTTTCCAATAAATTCCGATATCAGTCTCCGTTTTGATCCAACCATTTGGTCAAAATATTTACATGAAAAACGCTACAGTGAAAGATATTCTGCGGTTTTATTTTCATTCACCTTAACTCATGACTTTACCTTGACAATTTTATCTCGAAATTATTTTTTTATGTTGCTCTTCAGGCTAATTGATGAGGTGGATGGGCAACATCTCGGAATCCTAGTGCTACCAGGGGGTTATCACGCTATCCC